>JAFVLL020001297.1:0-29086 GCA_021397915.2 Tor tambroides
GTCAACTTTGCATTTAATATGCTTTGATACAGCACTCTGTAAACAGCCACACCTTTCAGTAATGACCCTCTGTAACTTACCCTCTTTGTGGAGGGTGTCAATGTTCATCTTCTGGATCATTGCCAAGTCAGCAGTCTTCTCCATTATTGTGGTTTCAAAGAACAAGAGATACCCGGAATTTATACTGTAGGGATGGTCATTAATTGAAACTCAAATATAAATATTCTAATATTTTGAGATACTGATTTTTGACTTTCATGAGCTGTAAGCTCTAATCATCAAAATTAAAAAAAAAAAAAAAAAATGAAATGTTTTAATTTACATGCAATGAATCTAAAATATATGAAAGTTTCACTTTTTGAAATAACTTACAAGAAAAAATTACCTTTTTCACGACATTCTAATTTTTTGAGATGCACCTGTAGTTATTTATATATAGGCCATCTTTGGCTATATTGAAAAAACGAGATTTCCTTCCATGTTCTAGATCATCTGCAGAGGCTTAATCACACTAGCTGCATTATAAATACATATATTTCTAAAAAAAAATTATAAAAGGGTGGAGGAGATTAGATGATAAGGCTTATTTTATGTCAAAGACGCAAAGTTTCTCATTCAAAGGCCTTTGCAACTCTGTTGCACAGATGAAAGGAAACCCCTATGAGGTTATTATGATCTGCTATCAAACTATGCAGAAAAAAAATGAAAGAAAGAAAGAAGAGAGGCAGAGAATGTAGACTGCATTAAAACTAATTTGCTTACAGTGTCTTCAGCTAAAGATAAGAATCAGACAGCTGCCAAAGCCTGTCATATGCCATTACCCTCAGCCAGCCACTTCAAGTGTGAAGCACTCTCTCCACTTGTTAACATTTAAAATGGATAGGAATATGATAAAATGTTGTTTCCTTCATGTCAATTTCCGTTTTTCTGGGACCAGCAGCACTGAAAGTGCGAGCCGGACAAAAAGAGTTCTGTTCACAAGCATTGAGCTAATTTGTTCCGCTTTTTGTGCTTGGTTTTTGGTTAAAGATCATGAACATGAGTGAGTGTGAAAGTGAGAGCGAAAACGTGCACAGGAAATTTAACAGGCTAGCCAAAAAACTTCAGCTGCATTGATGACAATAACGATACGTTCTCAAGCAGGAACAAGTGTTTCTCTTGCAATTACCTGGTGCACATTTGTCACATCTGCCTCTGGAGAAAAGCGCCCAGCAGTGCAACAAAACAATTGCTGCATTTGCCTGTTTGGAACAAGAACCACTTGTTGGTAAGAATAGTGGGCAACTTAACACATTTAACATTTTACTTCTGAAAAACTGTTGTTAGACTGTTGAAGAAACCAAAATACATAAGTCATGCTCTTTTAAGCCAAGGGATAATTTTCACTAGCATGTTGTCTGAACAAATATGACCTGACTAGCTACAAAGGTTTGTGAGTGACAACTGCATTTGGCTGTGAATCCCTTAAATAATTGTGTGGATCACTGTTTCTTGCTTTGGTTGGAACACAACAATGACATGTTTTGCAAACCGTATTTATCTGCATTTTGTTGCTTTTAGAAATCAAACCACCTGCATATAACAGATATTGTGTTGCCTTTTTAAAACAAATTCCTCAGCTTTGGAAGTTCACAAGTTTGGTTTCGCTTACGTTTCCCTCACCAGCTCCACTCATTTTTCTCATTTCTAGAGATTTTTCTAATTAGCTCAAACTTTGTGTTAAGAAATTGCCATGTACTGTGATGTGCAGGCCAAAACCTGCAAATATAATCCATATAGGGTAAAAATGTCCAGAGCTATCACCATAAATTTTATCATATGATATTGTTTTTTCGTCCAGACCTACTAACAAACTAAGCGCTTGCTAGATGCTATATTTCAAACTGCTTGCACTTTTCAATGATAATGTATAGATTGCCAACCCTTAAACCACAGGGCTGATGGAAAGCACCTATGCTATAGAGTCAAGACACGTACCTCTGTTTCTGTGATTTTTTAGCCCTGCATCTCAGACAAGCTGTCAGTGCTCTAAAGAGAGTGGCGTCACTGCATTAACAACTAGCTGTTCAGTTCGATTCTGTACACAATACGTGGATGTAATGAGAATTGTGCTCTTGCTACCTATGTTTTTTCGGAAGTGAATGTGGTTAGTCCCATAAACAACAAAATCTGTACAGAACGTGATGGGAAAATTCTCATTAGAGGAATGCCAGCTGTATTTAGCAGTGTGTATGAAGCCAGTGTGTCTTTTACATTAATTGCAAACAAATGAAAACTCATTACATTTTTCTCTAATCCAAAATATTAGGGCAATTCATCCAATTCTGTTTTGGCGGAACACTGAGCACCAATAAAGCAAGTTCATGAGTGCAGTGAGATTTACAGATTAATTACTACCAATAAATCATACAGCAGAGTCAATGGGAGGCTTTTGTTTTCCAAAGTGAAGTGTGGTAGTTTCATAATTTCTCCGCAGGGACTGCAGTCATTAAATATTAAATATTGAGCACAATTATGTCAAATTGTGCATCCTTTTTGAAATAGTGCCACATCTTTGTCATAGTCTTACCACACTGTACCTCAAACATTCTATACCTCGCTCTTTATTTTACATATTTGGAATTTAAATGCAACTGACACATTCTTGGACAGCTTTGAAGAGCTCAAAGCATTAGATCAAGCACAGATTCATGTGTTCTCTATAACATCAAAGTGTGAAAGGATGGACTTCAACTCCTGCTGTGACTGAGTTGAGTTGACCTCTATCTTGAGACAGTGGAAGACAATGTTGCAAAAAGTATGTGGTAATTTAGTGGCATTTAGTAATCAAGCATAGGAATCAAACCCATGATGTCGGAAATACAATAACCATGGTCTACAGAAACCTACCCAGTTCATTGGAAATATGTGCCCAAAAATAAAGTACCTAGGCACTTAATATTAGTGTTACATATTTACATATTTCCAATAAGCCTGGGTTGCTACCAATGCCATGGATCTACATTGCACCTTCGGATAATTCTCACAGAATCCCTGCAATACACCAAATCTGTGTATTCCACGGGGCACTTTGAGTTAGATTCAAGCCACACGTTTGAGTGCTTTCATTAAGGCAAATGTGTCTATCCTTTTCCACGTTCCCCTTATAGATCACATGAACATGTGAACTCTAAATCTGTTAATTAGCGAGCATGAATCAGAATTTATAATGGGTATTGGGAAACTTCACAGGAAGCAGTGAATTTGCTCTCCTTTCTAAGGCTCAGCCACCCACTGACTTGCATACTGAAGAGGCAAATTAAACAGTGGAATGGCAAAGTAGCTTTGTAGCTTTGAGCTTTAGAGAGCATGTGTGAACTCTCTCACGGGAACCTGCGCTGTGTTATGAGTTTCATGGAAGCTGAGTATAAAATGATATTAGCTGGGCAAAATTCCAACTCAACCCGGTCAATTAAGCGTTGCTAATTAAATTGAATTAGTACATTTGGATGCATCATTTGCATTGCATCTTCAGTAAAATTACTCTGAATGCAATTAAAGCGTGTAGAAGTTTTCTCTTCCAAAAAAACTTTCTCAGAGCCTGTTGCGCCTCAATTATTTCTCTGTTCGAATCAAAAGAATAATTAAAGTTAAAACATTTGCAATAATTTAAATAGAAATAGAAAAAAAAAATAGTGCAATGAATAATTTCAGATTTAAAAGTGTT
Organism: Tor tambroides; assembly: GCA_021397915.2. Classification (NCBI taxonomy): domain Eukaryota; kingdom Metazoa; phylum Chordata; class Actinopteri; order Cypriniformes; family Cyprinidae; genus Tor; species Tor tambroides. The sequence goes on from JAFVLL020001297.1 coordinate 3,707, forward strand.
TAATTACTTTTTGGAAAGCATTTATAAAATATGAACTCAGACACTTGTTCATTTTCTTGATCAAAACTGTGACTTGTAGCCATTTCATCTAAAATGCAAACATATTCTAAAAAAAAAAAAAAAAAAAAAAAAAATCAATTATGTATGTAATTACCAATGCTTTTACATATCTGCTTTTTTGAATAATTCTATTTGATTATTATTTGTTTGAAAGTGCAGCTTTAATGCAACTCTGACTTATTAGCCATACCAAATTTCCTCTGAGCGACTATGTCCTTCTCAATCATTGTTTGAACTAATATAACAGTGACAAACTGTTAACAATTAACAGTTTGCTACAGTGTGCTCTTGAAAAAGAAATAACCCCATAGATATATTTCAAGATACATTTGAGCATGTTTCTCCCCTTAGACAGCTTCAAAGATGATCATGGCATATACTCATTATTCTATTCCGAAGTGGATTTTAATTTATCTGCAGTAGCTCAAGCCTGACTCTAAAATGCCTAAACCACCCTCATTATTTTAATGCTGTACTGAGGAGCAGCATCTCTCGTTTGGGTTTTGTTGGTAAATTGGTTTACACAAAGCAGTGTGTCTACTGTAAGGAGAGTGTGTGTAAGCATTGTAATACTTATTGGATTAAGGGAACAGTGATGTATAGTTTGCATGAAGAAATATTGGATGTAATTCAGTTTTACAGAATAAGTTTACTATGGCTATGAATGATAAATATATGCCTGGAGGCAGCATGTGTCGGTATGTATTCTGATTTAGAGGCTTGGGTTCTGAAAGAAATACAGGCCTACAACTTGTAACAACAAGGGTAAATTGACGTTTCTTCATTTTTTGCCCACTTCAGTTTTTTATGCAACACTTATAATTTGTATCATTCCCTGGCCTGTGTAATAGCATGAAGTTTAAAATACCAAGACAAAATACAAACTGTATTTTGAATCGGTTCAAAGAGACAACAACTTTGCAGATCTTCTGCTCCTGATGGTTCTTAACAGTTGTGACCGAGTCTGTGATTGAGTCAGTGAGCTGAACTTATTAAGTGAAGGCTGGTCACTTTAAAATTTGACATCCCTGGCCCTCATTCAATTTCATTTTATTGAATACATTCCCAAGAAATAACCATTTATGCTCACAAGGAAACTAATACAGGTTTGGAATAACATGAAGAGTAAAGGCTTTTTGGGTAAAGTGTTCCTTCATTTAAGCAGCTTGATGTCATGTTGTTTTCTATCAGTCTTAGAAATTGTCATTGTGCATCCGTATCTGCAGAACCACATTTATCAGCAACAGTTCATAATTCTTTCAGGTAGGAGTTAGTGTTCCTCAATAAAAAGCTAGAGGCTTTAACTGGATTTTCTGAATTTTAGGATTACATTCTTTCAATACTTGACTCATAGCCCTATTTCTGTTCAACATATGTTAATGAAGGGTCTGGATTCTTAAGAAATTGAAGCACTTGTAAATCTTTTCGTGAAGCTTTTGGAAAGCCTTAGATGCAGCTTCTAGGCATTTAAATTTCATTTTACATTCCTTTAGCTAAAGGAGAGAAGCAACAGGGACCTACATCTTGGAATGAAATGTTGACAAATTTGCATCTCTTAAAGATCTCTGGAACTCACTGATGTTTTTAGGTTGTAAGCCTTTCTCCCTAATGACCAAGAAGGAATTTACTATCTTATGGAAACATTTGAACATACAGTATAAGTTATTTGTCAAGCTTTCTAAAGACCAACCACTCATGATTCATGTGCAATTCTACATTCTGACAAGACTGTTTATTATATCTCAGAAGTGCTTGTTGCAAGAAACTTTAAGTACACCTGGTGAGTGGTGATTCAGCCAAACTGTATCAAGAGGTAATCCTAGTACACTGAGGAAAAAAGAAAAAAAAATAAAAAATGTAGAAAGAATTTTCACTTATCACAAATTGCTAGGAAATTTCACAATTAATTGCAAAGAAATAGCAGCTAACACACTGAATTAAAAATTTAATTTTGAAGAAGAAAGACTGAAATAGTATTTTCTTGTACAACGTAGTCCAGGAATCTTACAGCGTACCCATTGGTAGATATAAATGCAATACTCATGTTGCTCTTTCTCAAATTGAAGCTAAACTACTATACATGAACTACATAAATCTTGCTTTGAGAATATACACAACTTGGTTTTCTTTTAATTATAGCAATAGCTTTAATTTATAAATGTTTTTTTTTTTTTTTAATTTGTGATCATTTAGAAAAGTGTCTTGCATTTTCTGCCATATTGGAATGACTGATTGTTTGATATTCACGCTGAGATTGGCTGTGACACTGCTGTGATACCCTGTATTATTTATAATCCATCTGAGCTTTATTAGACTTCATAATTTGACTAGAAAACTGAATTTATACAATGAAAATTGATGAAACTCTTGTTTTAATTTTTAAAAATACATTTTAAATGTAGTTAAAATGTACCATTTGAGTTAATGGAGGTTAAAACAGATTTCCATATTATTGTACAGTACATCAACTTAAATTCACTCTGTGCCTGCTCCTATTCATTTCTATTTCCTCTACCATCCAATACTTTTATGTATTTCTGTTTTTAGTATCGTGCTGTTTACCACTTTTTTTACACTCCTTATTTTCCTATCTATCCATGTTGCATTTACAGTTTTTGTGGAAAAGTGCACAATAACTCATTTCCTGACTTTGCCATCTTCTGCATGAATGCTAGATTTCCCTTTTTCATAAACTCACTGTTATAAGCATCAGCTGCTGTGCTGTGTGAACATTGCGTTTTGTACAGCTAAAAGTTTGTAGACGGAAATGTTGTTTTTGGCCACGTCCCCTGAGGCTGTTGAGCCAGAGCTATCAAAAAGGATATGGAGTTTTCATTGTGTTAATGAACGTGCAGCTTATCATTGGAGGTTTTTGTTCTAGATCTGTATCCCCCTGGCTCTTTGATGTGTGTATCTGCGTCTACATTGGCAAGGCCGCATGTAAAATTAAAGTAAAATTGCATCAGAAGTTTTGTGTGTCCATTTGTTTTCATTTTCTGCAAATCCCTGGTCTGAAGAATCACGGTAACACTGAGAAGTTTAATTTAAAATAAATAGACCATATAAATTTAAGTACTTATTCTTGAATTTAAGTGGAAATAGTAATTAATTTTGGGGTTCTTTTTTAAGATTTCCAAAAAGACGTTGTTTGATAACAACCGAGAAAAGTATAGTATTCCTTAACCTTGAAAAATATTTAAATTATCCTGGCTATATTTAATTGCATCTCAACATGAGTGCTGCAACCGCAGGCATGGACCTGCATTCTGCATATTGTCGCCTCATTATTATTAACCACCACAGCGCTTGTTAAGAACCACAGAATCACATATCATAAACATAGTTTTTCATTCTTTCAATGAAACGCAATGTTCAATAAACAAAATCATCACAGCATCCATCAAACTTGATGAGACCACATACAAGACATTTGCCAAGAGTTTATAGTAATTATTTACAGTCATTATGAATTTTCCAGTTGTGCCTTTCTGTAAACTATTCACAGTCAGCCTGCTGAATAAAGCTCTTCTTATTACATCCCTTGACTTTTGCTGTGGTCTCTGACTCATTTTGTAGGCGTTATACTGTAGATTCTCAGGCAGGTTTGGTCGGTTTCTTTTTACTCTTCATTAGCTTTATCTCTTGTTCCTCTCTTTTCTATTATTTGTGTTTTCCATAACACTTTAGTATAGGGACCAATTCTCACTGTTAACTAGTTGCTTATTAGCATGCCTATTAAAATATTGGCTGTTTGTTAAAGCACGTATGACCATATTCTACATTCCTAATCCTACCCAATACCTAAACTTAACAACTATTAACAACTATCTTACTACCTATTAATAAACAGCAAATTAAGAGTTTACTGAGGCAAAAGTCAGAGTTAAGGGTTTGTTGATGGTGAGAATTGGACCTTGAAATAAAGTGTGACCATGCTTTCTTTTTTTATTTAATCTTTTTTTTCCTTTGCATTTATTATTTGTAATAGCATCTTGTCTGGAATGGACACAAAACAATTGTTAAGTTTAGAAACAGATGGCACATGCACAGTCCATAGTTCACACAGAGGTCCGATCTGATTTGCCAGAATCAGGGTATACTAGAAATTCTTCAGCAGTCCACCTGGGGGAAAAAAAGCCATGTTACAAAAAGGCCACTTTTGAAGAAATATTATTTAGTGGATCTGTCAAAGTTAGCAAGGTTTGTGGCATCACTTTTGTGAACGTTCTGTAGTTAGTTATGTGCACTTAGTAGCAAGCTTTCACTGGAATGGTCTGTCCAAACATCCTGTCACTTTCACTTAGTTTGAAACATTGATCAGCTTCCTTTCTTTCCTCTCACTTTAAGAAATATGTCCCCACCAGGCCATCACATTGAGGGACTGCTGATGAAGATTTTTATTTATTTTTTTATTTTTTATTATCCCAGTATATTGAGGAACACGATGGGCTGAAGGGGTGGTCTTTCAGTCTCCAGTCCTGATGCAATCGGGTGACATACTACAACTCCAGTAGCTTTGATGTCTCCACTGCTCAAATAGTTTGAGTGTACTGGATCATAACATAGCTTCCGTTTGTTAATATGGAGTGGGGAAGAATGTGAGAAATTGAGAGACAGGAAAACTGAGAAAAGAGGCGGGGAAGTTGTAGAAAAGGGCCAGTGGTAGTCACTAAAATAAATGGAAACCAGAATGTATTAATCTAAGGCTAGAAGGACTTTGAATTTGGCTCACTAATCAATGGCACATGAGCAGATGTATGTCTCAAAATATTTCAAAGTGAAATGAATACCACTTCAAAACAAGCTGATTACCAGCTTCTTCAAGACTAATGCATTCTAACACTAGGCGGACCACACAAATCAATAACACAGAGCTCCTTATCACATTCATCACCTTCTGTTTACTTGTGCTACAGAGAGCAAAACACATCGAATCCTGGACTTCTTACCTTTGATTTTGAGTTAAAGGAATAGTTTAAATGAAATTCTTTTTCATTTACTGGTCATAATGTCTTTTCAAACCTGTACAACTTTCATGCTTGTGTGGAAGACAAATGTAGATATTTCAGTCATAACAACTCTCGATTAGTTTTAGCATGTTAATAATATGTTTATATCATGTTAATGTATTTGGTCTTGGTAGGTTAGATCTGTTACACGCACTGATGCAGGGCAGGTATGGACTTGCTACTGTCAATAGATACACAGGCATGCTGCTGTAAACATGCAAGATATGCTGTTGTCGCATAAATTGGCATACATAAATCCCGTAGTAGATCTAGACATGTGGAGCTGGGGGTTTTCAGAGGAATTCTGATAGCACACTGCAGGATCAGCTTACTGCGAACACTGAACCAGACTATTTGAATTTTATTGGCTGCAGAATCAGCAAAGGCCAGTCAGGTTGTGCCATGTAGTAAATGATGACAGCATATGAAAGCAGCATTTATATCAAGTAACGAGCGGAACATTTGATACTTGTGCAGATCACAAAACTGACGGGAGCAACTCTGGTGCAAGACAGATCTAAAACCTTCAGATGACACACAGCTCATATCTGACGCATATACTGTACAGCTCTCTCACACTGTATGACATGACAGGCATATTGTTTGTCCAGTCTGGTTTCGTTTATACCACGAGGCTTCACCGAAAACGTGGTTTTCAGTCTAGAAAATGTACAGATGGGGATGTGAGTCACTCCCCTGTAAAAATGAAGCATTACAGAGATAATATACTTTTGACCCACTTAAGTCATTTCATAATTACTTCTATTTTCTTTGAAATATGGTTAAAGTGTTCTGTGGAATACTCGTAAACTAAAATATAATTTAATGTCATAAAAAGTGGGGATACTTTGATGTATCGAAAGGTTTTGAAGGTGGAGATTAATGTATCTCTGCTGTGATCACTGATTACATAAACCTAACCTCTCCTGTGTCTTGCTTGCACAGCTTCATTCAGTTGATGTTTGGGGACTTGCTTTGAGGGACTGTGCGGAATATAGATAGACTCAATTGCGTTTAAGCTTTCATCAAAAGACTAGGGAAGGGTTACAAGCCTACCAACTACAAAAGCTTTCTTCTCTTCTATGAATTCCATGAAAATGCAGTACTCACAAACTGAAACCTGTCACCTGTCAAACTTCCTCTTCTATAGCGTCTTATTTCTAGCTGCCCGTTCCCTTGTTCCTTCATCTCCATCTTTGTATAAAAACTGGAAGTTCATCTCTTGTTCACCTGCTGCACCAAAAAGATGAATCATATCAAGCCCTTAGAAATGGAACACAACGAACTCATAAATTAAAGAATGTAGAGAAACATTAAAAAGGTGTTTTGATGAAAGCGAGCGTGCAGCTTTTCGTCTGTGGAGAGAGGATAAGGCTGCATGCGTGAAACGAATCTTACAGTGAATTCAAAAGCGCATCACATCAGCATGACAGAGTGCCCTCCCACACTGAGTCTCATCTGCAGGGAGACGCTTCACGTGGGCGAGAGAACTGGCAAGGGACGGCGCTACAGCGCTGAGGTGATGTTTAGTTAGGAACGAGCATTAGGGTTCAGGATTATCATGTTTGTAAGCATTCGCTAATATAGACGATCAACTAGGGCTGATGATGGCGTGAATAAAAAAGAATAGAAAGAAAGTGACTGAACTGGCAAAACATGTAGACAGACGCAGGTGTGCTTATCAAAAACAAAATCTGGCAAGTGAACACGAGTGTACTGAATGTGTATTAGGCTACTAAAAAGACTAAATGTGGATTCCAGACTACAGTTTGAGTTTTGTTGTTTATAATTATTCAAATGAGGTATTTTAGGCCACATTCCTACATGTAAGATTATTTTGGACATTTGTTTTTTGCTTCTTTTTTAAATTTTTTGTTGCTGTTAAAAGTGCTGTATGTAATTTATTTGACTGTACTAAAGCAGAAAAAAATACCATAATGGTTTTACATACTTGTTTCTCAAAATAAATACATAAATAAGAAATAAACAATGCTACAGCCAGTTATTTTACTTCAAAATGTGCATTCCATGTTGGAATGTCTGGTTTTGTTTGGTCTATGTGGTTTTGCCCACTGCCAATTTACCTAATAGTATTTCAACACCTCAGGTTGCCAGTTGGAGCAAAACAGTGTATTTCGACCATGGAAGCCAGCAATCGAACTGAGTCAGGTTCACAGATTCTAACCGACCTAAAAAGCCTCAGCATTCATCTAAAAAGCTCTATGACCAGAGGCAAATTAAAACGCAGATAAATCAACTCATTTAACTTACAAACTTACAGTGTAAGGAATATCGCCTTCCACTGTCAGTTGCTCTCTTTCCTGTTGCTTGTCCTCAATCTGGCAACCCACATGAGGGTCGAGTTTGAGGAGGAGATGGTGGGAGAAACGACTCTCTCCAATATTTTGAATTTGGATTGCAGTATTCATTTCAACCACTAGCTGTCAATTTTACATACTGCACCTTCAATATAACATTTTATCAATACTGAAAAGAGCCTCTGTGCTTCTCGCTTCAGCTATATCACTACTGCTGATGCACACTGGGTAACTTATGTATATATTACCTGTCTAACCGACTGAAGTGATGCGACCTTTCATCCTTTTCATATTTCCTTTTTAAGTGTGATTTTAGAGAATCCAACAGTAATATTTTTCAGTTGAATGTCTGCAGGCGTAAATCAACATAGTCCGCGGGGCTGCTTACAGCAAGGCCAGCTTTCATTCTGTCTACCAGAGCAGAATAAACAGATCTGTCTGCTCACATGGGCACTGGCCAAGATTAACTTTATTGGGAACAGTGCGACTTAAGATATCACAGAGAGGTGCTGCCTCACACATGGATTTCTGGCTAGCTTTATCTGTCAGAGATGATGCCTGTTGTTGTAAGCCCCACTATGTCAGGGAACTTGGCTTCTGTTGAACCACCTGTTTTATTGCTGTCAACAAGATTAGACCCAACTAGGCTGCACCGTAATACTGTCAATGGAGATGCTTGGCAAAATCAGCTCATCATTGGCAATTTAGAACCACATCTGGCATCTGTTGTTTTCATTAGAGTATCGCAGGTCTACAGCAAGGCTTGTGGGAAGGAGTCTGTGTGCAGAAGCCCTCCTAAAATGCCCCTTCTCTCTCAACTTTATGGTGGGGATTGCACTGACTGGTCAGCTTGTCACATTGGATCTGTATTGAGTAGTCAACATGACAAGTGATATATATTATCTATCAAATTTCAACTGCTTAATTGCTTATTCTTGTTCTTTTTTTATCTCTAAAGCACAATTTGGCAACTCATGGTTGACCCAAAGTGCTGTACAGTATACATATAACCAAGCAGGAACATAAAATAAAATAAATCATCACAAAATGTAAACTATATTTTCACCCAGCTCTAATCTGCTAAATGCTACTGTAACGAATGACTGTACTTAAAATTAAACATTTACATCACAATTTTATGTTTTATGCTTCCATCACGATTCTTTCTTCTCCTCCTTTTACTCCTCCTCCTTCTTCTTCTTCTTCTTCTTCTTGTTCTTCTTCTTCTTCTTCATTAATTTTATGGATTGGTTCCTGACATACAAATAGGAATCAACATCATTGTGAATCAAAGTATCTCTGTTTTATCCAGTATCCATAACCAAAATACAGAGGAAATTCATGAAAATGTTTTGGTCATACGGTGTGAAAACCTGCTAGCAGAGACTTCTGTTACTCCTCTCCATACATGTTCTCATTTAAAGCATGAAAACAAATGCAATTAAGTATAAATTCTTTACATTTAGTGACTCCCATATTTCATGCACTTGTTGACATCTCATCCTTGATTTTTTTTTTCCTACTTTGCAAGCTCCACACTACCATAGCCACATCCTTGCATTTATGCACTGAACAAAAGTAATTTCTTTCATTTTTTTGCACACTTTTTCAGAGGTAATTTCAATGGTTCAAAATGAAGTTAGATTTGCATTCTGTAAAGTAGACTTCATATGTGCTTATTAAAGTTCATACTGAATAAAGAATGCAATCTAAGAAATCAGTTTAATTAAAAAAATGTATAAAGTAATGTTTATCTAGGTTATAGAAGTAAAAGACTCAGACTGTTTAAACATTGACACTTGGTACAACTTCATACATCACAAAATAAGTTATTAAACACAACAAACTCAGCAATAATTGAATAAATAAATTCAAACAGTGAAACTTGTCAATTGGTAAATATAAAACAAATAAATATTAAGAAAAACATTTACCTAGTTCAAGTATGTAGAACTTATAACTAACATATTCAGTGTAGCAAAGCATTAAATATTTTCTGCTGTATTTACTTTCCCACATTTTTTTTTCAATGCAGTGTAATGTGAAATGTATTATTGTATGTCTGACACAGAAGGTCAAGCTGTCATAAGCAGTTGTGCATTCTAGCCAAATCCAATAACCCTGAGCTTCCCTACCTGTGTACCGCTTTGATGTATATCCTTCCTCTGAGCTTCCAAGCTATTATCACAAGACACATGATGTGCCTCTCCCAGCGGCCTCAAACTCTACACAAATGAAATAGAGAAATCGATCAAATATGTCAGCTAGACTTTCCTTTTGAATCGGTGATGAGGAAAATCTGGCCCAAAGCTGCAGCTTCTGTCAATCACAGATCTGCTCTGAGATCTGCTGGTATCTGTTTGGCTCCAGAGTTCTTAAAAGACTGCTGACACATCTTCCGCTTCAACTCTGGCAGACGACCACCTCTGGTTCACAATCTTGCACAGAAGCACAAAGGTCTCATGTGGTTACAAAACTCATGCTATGATCCGGCGTGTATATACGTAACCGCAGGGCGAATGGTAACAACCTAAAAATAGGTCTTAAAAAAAATTCTATGCCAGCAGCAGTTATGAGGCCTTTAAATGCGAAGGTACAGCTGCAGACTGCACTCTGAATATTAACAGCCAGCTTCTGCCATGACTGTCAGTTATATATCTCGTAAATGCATGTGAAGTCGTTTAGATACTCATTAAATTTGAGACTAGGGGCTTGGTCATTTTCTCACTGATGGCATCGTAATTGCAAAAGACTTTGAAATAACAAAGATTTTCAAACAATCTTTTTTACAACCTGCCAAGTAAGTGTGCCGGAGGCGGTTGTGACTGAGAGGTACTTTCAACTAATTTGGGATCATTTGTCAAAAATTTGGTCACACTTTAGTTTGGGAAACAACTCTCACTATTAACTAACTATTAACTATGACTTCTGACTTTTTGACAAGCTTCTAATTTGCTCCTTATTAATAGTTAGTAAGGTAGTTGTTAAGTTTAGGTACGGGGTTAGGTCAAGGGATGTAAATATGGTCATGCAGAATAAGGCATTAATATGCTAGTAATATACATTCTATTGAGCAGTTAGTTAATAGTCAAAACGGGTCCCTAAACTAAAGTGTTACCAAAAATTCTTATGGTACTTATGCATAGTATTTATTTATGTATATATTTATTATAACCTGACATATTAGTGACATATTTTTACATTTTCTGAGATGTGCATTGATTTTGCCAGTCCAAAACAGAATATAAGGGGGTTGTTTTTAGCCTTAATCCCTATATAGTCGATTTCTTCTCATACAAAGTTTTGAGAGTTATGTTTGGAGAAGTAGAAGAAAAATATAGTGCAGCGTAATGTTGTTTACTTGTGTTTTTAAGGCTGCTTAAGGTCTAAGTTGTTTACAGCATTCAGGGATTTCATTGACCTCCTTCATTCTTATACTATGATGACCATTAGCACAAAATTCTCATCTGTTTAGGGATGGGTTATAATATTATGGGTTATAATTGACATTCATATGACAAAAGGAAATACTTTCTACATTTCTAACGGGGCTAATCTGAAAAAAAAAAAAAAATCATACATCCTTTCTAGATATTTCAAATGAGGTATTTTTTTCTTAATCTGGATATTATATATTTTTGTATTTATTTTTTAAATGTTTTCATCATCGTTACTTCATAATACAGTGTATAATTATTACTATTATATTGCCTCATTAGCATTAATAAATACAAGGCCTACATATTAAGTCATTTATTCATTATGAAAGCTGCTGTGCTACACATCAAGTGAATAGAGGATTAGTCTTCATTTTACACATAACACAGTGCTATTGAGGAGCTGATAACCATGCCGACCAGCGGTTCAACTATACAGGCTGAAGAGCTTGTGTAATTCTACCTCTCTGACCCACTGGGCTCTTTGTTGGTGATTTCTGCTAAAGCTTGACAGACTCGCAGCATGTAATCCTTTGCAATGATTACTGGCAGACCCTAATGAAAACTCTGTTGTTAGTCATGATCTGCATTAGCCACAATTGGACACTATAAAATGAATTAATTATTGGTGCTCATTATAGAGAGACCGAGACCAAATTATATTTGACGTGTGCAAAATAAATGACCTTAAGTATGACCGAAGCAAATGAACTCATGATAAGTCTTTTAATGATATAGTTCTGGTGTTATCAAAGAACCTACGGTGGTTCTTCAAGATATTAAAACCATTTTAGTCGTAAAGGTCAGTTTTCTGTATCATTTATCTTCTTAATCTTCAGAGAGCCTTTGTTTTATTAGCTTTTGGTCTTTTTGTTATATCTTATAAACAATGGGATGTCATTAACTGATTTCACCTGAATGTGTACGTTGCAGATCGAACCCAAGCTAAAACACATCCTTCATGCTTTTGAGGTTACACAGTCATGAATGACCAATGCATCAAACTACGTCACTGCCTTTTTACCAAAGTCATTCTAGAGGTTAAACTCAGGTAAAGCTTTCCATTAAGCAGCACATCTCTCTCTCTCTCTCTCTCTCTCTCTGTGTGTGTGTTATGTATTTATTTATATATTTATTATTTACACCCTGTTCTTTGCAAATTGCAAAAGTCTACCTCCGCTTTAACACATTGTCAACGTCAGTGGTTATGAAAGTAGTTATATATCGAGGCAGGCAGCAATTAACAGAATTAGGTGGCTGAGTGTGTAGCTCTTCCTGAATGTTTCTGACACCAGCCTGCTTTCTGGTGCCAGGGTCAGAGTCGCACTGCATTTAGTCTAATGGCTTCACCACAGAAGCTTTCTCCAGAGGTAAACAACACCTGCAACCTCCAATGCCATTATTTAGAGTGTTTCTACATATATATGGCTGAGACAAAATTCATTTTTTACCATTTTGATTGTTTTTATTTTTATTTATTTTTTTTTTTCATCCACTATTATTTGTACTAAAGCAGTCATTAGACACATCCAAACTTCACTCAAGATACTTTCTGATGATTTTTTTTCATTACCTAACTTGGCATTACCATCCCAACTTCATGCTAAATTAGAGGCATTTTAGATAAAACAAAGTTTACTCAAGTTTCAAACAAGCAAATTTACACAAGTGTATCTGTCTATCCATCCATCCACCCATCCATCTATCCATCCAACCAACCATCCTTCCTTCACTCTTAAAATTGATGTGTTCAAAAACTACACACAAAAAAAAATGTGTTAAAGGACCGATAACACATTTTGTGTTACTACAGACACACTGTGTGTTAATAAACTTCTCAACTGTTTACACAGTGACTGTGTAAAACATATTTAGCATTATTTAATTAAAGGGGACCTATTATGCAAAAATCACTTTTATAAGGTGTTTGAACACAGTTGTGTGGCTGCAGTGTGTGAAAACATCGAGCCTATAATGGTAAAAATCCACCCACACATTTATTTATAATCTAATAAAATCATAAACAGTCTTTCAGGACGAGCTGTTTCAGATTCTCCCTCTGTGCACGTCACCGAGGGGAACAAGTCCCGCCCATTTGTGACGCTGCCCTATAAGCAGAGACACAGCCCTGAGTGAGAAGCTGTGGTCCGCCTCCACCATTAACGTTACTGATCACTGTAGCTGCTGGAGATATACAATGTAGATTTTCAAGTGTTGTGTTTTGGGATGCACTAACGAACATAGTAGTCGCCATATTCTCCCCTCATCTGAGCCACTGAGGACACTGTAGTTAAGTTTCATTTTCTAAGGAAATGTCCCGGAAAAAAATCGGTAAAGTCCACAATACCTGTAGGGATCAATACCAACACTTCGTGCGAGAGTGTCAGCTCCAGACAAAGTAAGTATCACGCGTTTGTTTTCCAAAATGCCTTTCTGAAAGAGCTTCTTGGCACTCTGTAAGGCTAATGATGCTAAAGCTACCATTGTCTGTCTGTTTTCACTGGTGCTGTCTTCATGAATGATCGTGAATAGGAATGTGGTAGTTAAAAGTTGCAGATGCAAGTAATGTGAGTCGATCGCTTGAGTTTGTTGAGCTCATAATCACGAGTGGTCTTATAAAGTTTGTGATAGCATGCCATGCACCATGAGACCAGCTATGTTGTTATTTTTATCGCGCCGTGCTCCCCGTCTGTGCAATTCATAAACGCAAATTTATTATGCACAGTACAATCAGATGACTGACTTTGAAATGGAGTACGTTTTCTGTAAAGATAACAGGCTTGTACTAATCGCGTAATGTTTGCAAAGGCTAGCACTGCTAATGCTGGAGCGTGAGCTCTTGAAGCTCCGCCCTCTTCTCCGGGAGCAACAGCTCACTCGCATTTAAAGCAACACACTCAAAATCAGAATGTTTTGGCTCACACCCTAAAAATGGCAATTTTAACAAGCTATAAAAAATTATCTGTCGGGTATTTTGAGCTAAAACTTCACATACACACTCTGGGGATATCAGAGACTTATTTTACATCTTGAAAAAAGGAGCATAATAGGTCCCCTTTAAAGAAAATGAATGTTTTTTGCAAATAAGTCTACTTGTACATATAAAAATGTCTACTTCAGCGATCTAATCTATTTAGCATGTTGAAAAAATGTTTAAAAGCTTTTTAACGCGCTGGAGGAAAATGCTCTGGACGAAAGTGACACTGTTTTTCAACCGCCACACTAGTCAGAAATGCGGCTGTCTGTATCAGGTGAGTAAATTTAATTTTAATAGTTCTGTTTTTCCGCCTAGAGAAATAACGTTCTGTGTTAATTGTCCAGGAAGCATTAGATATTCCGTTTAACCTTTATTAATATGTTGTCTCCATTGTTTCGCAGCCAAATTTAGTTAGCTTGATAACTAAAGGGCATGGGTCCGCCAGCTAACGTTAGCATGTTTAGCGCGGTTTTGTTTTACAAATCTGTGTTGTCAGGATTATTAAAGGTTAATATCTTGAGAAAAGCTTAAAAATGCTTTGAATGGCAGTTGAATCCCTTACAATCACCTCACAATTGCGATGGGACTTTTAGCACTACTTAAAAACTCAACAAAAACGCGCCATTACCGTGCTATTTTGGCTAACGTTAGTATCCAAATATCTAAGTTATTGGTAACGCAATAATGCCAATAATAGTGTAAATGGTGGTCGTAATAATATTTTTATCTAGGTAGACGAGGACCAAATCATGTGTTGTTGCTTAAGCAGAAACATTTTCTGATGCTTTACATTTTTGTAGGCTGGTACCAGCATGACCTCCTTATTGCGTGAGTCCATGAAAGGATCCCTGAAGTCAGCTCAGCTGGTTATTTATGTTTTGAACACATTTTCAAGTTTGTTATAAGTATATTTCTGTTTGTTAAGTACATGAGAACAATTTGAGAACTTGTTGGTAATTTACATTCTGAACTTACAGACAGCGTTCTATTTGACAGTGCAATGGACATATATGAGTTTTATGATATTTGATAAATGTTTATATATATTTTTTTTAATAAGAGGAATGTATTGAAGTGCTTGTTTAACAAGTTTGAAATGTTTTAATATTCTTGTTTAACATATTATAATTAATTCCATGTTAACAAACAGTATGTATCTTTTTGTGTGTGTGTGTGTGTGTGTGTGTGTGTGTGTGATTTCATAATAAAAGTATCTAAATTATTAACAGACTATTATATTTTATTTTAAAACTTAAAACAAATAAAATAAATACTCAGTAACACACAGTTGTGTAAAACACAAACCAAAAACAACACATTAATGTGTGTACTAAATTGACACAATTTGTGTGTTATATTTTTAACACATATTTTCTGTTTAATTTAACTGGACATGTGTTGTCCCTGAGCACACTCAGAACATGTGTTGAAAATAACACTTTGTGTTATTTTTAACACATCTGTTTTAAGAGTGTTCCATCCAACCAACCAACCATCCATCCATCCGTCCGTCCGTTCAACAAATAAATATATATTCAGGGGTCACAAAAGAACAGGGAAAAAGTATCCACATTTAATTGTACTTAGCTATTTAACTTTGGAAATATACTTTGTTTGTAAAGCAACCAGTTCCTTCTCAATTTTCTCAACATCCTGAAATTGAGAATACACTCTGAAACCAAATATCTTAAAACATGTTACTTGAAATTGTTAACCCACAATAGGCTTCTGTTATAGGACATGCTTGGAGGAAAATAAAATAAGTATGTAAAAAATAGTATTAAAAAAAGTGACTTCATTGCATTGTGGAGGTCTGTTCATAGAGTTTGCATCTGCATGTGAGTGCTATCATCTAGATCATCTAATTCATTACCTTAAAATAATTATTATTTAAATTTCAAGTTCATGTACTTTTGCAAAAACATATTTGGTGTCATTCATTCATTCATTCATAGCATTTTTTTTTTTTAGTTACTCATTCTAAATATAACAGTAAGTGTGCAAATTAGGATGGATACAACCTTTCGAAGAAAAATAATAAATAAATCCTGTTATGTTTACTACTTTCAAAGACACAAGGAAGTGACATGGAAAGGACAACATGTAACTAATCATGTTGCTGATTTGGAGCAAACTCTGCCAACCAGAATTGCATAACTATAATTTGCCCACTTAGAAAATTAGCTCCACATCAAAAAGACAATTTAGACAACACTGCATCTGAAATAACAAACTGAAAAATTTATGAAAGTGCTTTAACAAAATTAAAAGCTTCACATTTCTGCTTTTAATATCTCCCGATATCTTGCCTGATGGGCTTCCATTATAAGTGCATTAGTGTAAATGCATTTTCTTTTTTTGTGAATTAAGGGACATGTTCTTTTTTTTTGATAATAAACCACAGGCCACAGAAGCTGTCAAAGTTTAACTTGTATTTAACTTTTTTTTTTAAATTTATTTTCAGAAAGCATTGCTAATTTCTTTGAAATCAGTCTGTTAATGTAGCAAGTTTCCTGTTTTCCATTTGCACTTTTTATATTTTAGGATGTAATTGCTGTTTGTGTGACTGCTCTGGCACCTGTGCTGCGTTTGCTTTGGCATTCATTAAATAACATTTGACAGGCAGTAAGACACTGGTAGCCAAATCTTTTTACAGTTTGTATAAACAAATCAAATTACATTCTAATTAAGCATAAACACACACAATTACATCTCACAAAAGTACATCTTAATTTCAGACAAACATTTTTGGACAGATTGCTGTCATTTTTGAGTCACAAAATTAAACTTAGGTATACTGGTTTAAACCAAGGTCCAGTCCCCCGCGTGCCAACCGTTGTATCGTTGTAGATCGCACCATTCACCTACGTTTCTCTGGTGAGCCCACAAGGAGATGGCCCCATGATTTTTTTTTTTTTCTCTTCTCATTTGAGCCAATGTGGCCATTGTACCAGTCTGTTGTGGTGTAGAGAGATCTAAGCCTAAAGGCGAAGCTCTCAGTATACCAGTCGATCTACGTTCCACCCCTAACCTATGGTCATGAGCTCCGGGTAATGACTGAAAGAACGAGATCGCACGGTACAAGCAGCTGAAATGAGTTTTTTTCCTGCAGGGTGTCTGGGTTGACCCTGAGAGAATGGGTGCAAAGCTTGGGCATCCAGGAGGGATCCATGTGTCCTCCGTGTTGAAAGTATCCAGTTGAGGTGGTTCAGGCATCTGGTCAGGATGCCTCCTGGATGCCTTCCGGTGGAGGTGTTCCAGACATGTCCAACTGGCAAGAGACCTTGAGGCAGACCCAGGACATGCTGGAGGAATTAAAATCTTGGAATTCCATAGAATGAGCTAGAGGAAGTGGCCAGAGAAAAGGACGTATGATCATACTCAGCCTGCGACTACCTCAGCCCAGTCCCAGATAAACAACAGAAAATTGATGGATGGAAGGATGAATGGATGGATATACTGGTTTAAAAATAAATAAACCTAAAAATGTCCTTAGGATTGGTAGGTTAAAAGTAATTGCAAAAGTTTCTCAGAAAAGTTCAGTACAAAAGATTTAGTAATTTTTTTGTCTGTTTGTGAAATTTATGAACAATAGTGCCTTACAAACCACCAGTGAGCAAATTAAAAGTGACAATGGCAAAGGAAAAACTCCCTCAGATGTTTAAATCTTTCCCCACCATTGACATAATTTTCAGTCATTTATGAGACAATGTTTTCTCACCATTGACATAATTTTTTGGCTTTCACTGTTTTTACTGTTATATAATAGGGGGCGCTATTACACATCTTCTGAAAGAGTACAGAATCTCTGGATCAAAACACTGTAAAGAAGCAGCAGAAACAAGCGGTAGCATGTGTAAGAAGATGCATATGTAAAATAACGCAATATAATATAAATCGAATATGCCTAACGTTAAAGAATGAAATATTGACACAGGAAGTGATATAGGACTGTGCTATGGAGCTTATAATATGACAAAACTATTTGAATTTGAATTGTGTAAATCTGAATTATTGACAAGTGTCATTTAACAAAACTGAATATTATGTGGCATTTAACATAGTTCTGAATTAGATTTTTTTTTTACTTGAATAATGAACATTTGAAATTTAACACAATTGAATTTTTTTATGGCAGTTTTTTAATAGACATGTATTTTCAGACAGCGGATTTTTTGTTCTGAATTCTTTGACTGTAAATATCCAGTTTTTAAAAATACAGCTTCAAGTTTTCAAGATGAAGAAGAAATTCGGAACATCAAATTCAATATTTAAAATTCAAGCGCAGAAATTTAGATCGTACAGAAAGTAGGTCAGAGGTCATCCACAGGGAAGAGTAGATGATCTCCGAAAAGTCGAACAAAGCATTTACTGTGACGTGATCTCGTGGCCACGACATATAATCACGCTCCCACGAGCTAATATGTTGTGGCCAGGACAAAACTAGCCTAAGTGAACCGAACATGTCCCCTCTCGGTCACAGTAAATTCTTCGTTCGACTTTTCGGAGATCATCTACTCTTCCCTGTGGATGACCTCTGACCTACTTTCTGTACGATCTGAATTTCTGCGCTTGAATTTTAAATATTGAATTTGATGTTCCGAATTTCTTCTTCATCTTGAAAACATGAAGCTGTATTTTTAAAAACTGGATATTTGCAGTCAAAGATTTCAGAACAAAAAATCAGCTGTCTGAAAATACATCTATATTAAAAAACTGCCATAAAAAAAATAATAAATTGTGTTAAATTTCAAATGTTCATTATTCAAGTTTAAAAAAAAAAAAATCTAATTCAGAACTAATGTTAAATGCCACATAATATTCAGTTTTGTTAAATGACATGTCAATAATTCAAATTTACACAATTCAAATTCAAATAGTTTTGTCATATTATAAGCTCCATACTGTGCAAGCTTTGGAGGTGTTGTTGGATTTACTCCATTTTGAGATTTTTTCTTTTTCATTCTGAATCCAGATGTAGTCTTTGATATTCATGATGTTCAGATATTCTGTGGGACATGACATTTTTGTGAAACTGATCAAAAATAATGGCCGCGACTGGTAATCTTTGTACGAAAACTAGACTTCTGAGAAAAAAGAATAGCAAATACCACTTGGTTTGATATTTTGCCTATCAAATGCCATGACATTCAAACATTTTAAGTGTGGTTTAATCACCCCAAAAACATTGTGGAGCAGCTATATTTAAAAACAAATTTGGACAGCATTTTTCCCACTCAGTCTTCAATACATTAGACAGAAGTTGACAAAGTGAAACAAAAGTCTGTCAATCATTCAGGCTTCGGCAGGGTAGTCACTTACTGTGGGATGATGGTAGGATGGTGCAAGGAGAAGAAAGAACAAGAGGTTGTGGTTGCAGATTGAAAGGGTAGCCATGATTGAAAACATGCTGATGTATCTGGGTCTGCATGACAGCTTTCGGCCAGGCTGAGGACAATTGTAGGCTGAAAGAAAGTGAGAGGTAGTGAGTGAATGAACAGGAATGTGTGGAGCTGACAGAGGAGGAGAGTGGTCAGTGACAGTAATGGAAGGGCCAGTCGACTGTGAAGGACTCAGAAGACACTGAAGAAGGTTTTGAAGAGTTGGAGTTGGGTGTACAGTGACTTAAAAGATAGTTCATGGTGGAACAGTGTGACAAATTTATACCAAAGGTGACAATGGACCACAATGTAAACAAAACCAAAGTGTTACTCAGACACTGCACATGCTTTCAGATATATATGTGAATAAAAAGACAGCAGCTTGACTTGAAATTCTCTTGAGATGCAATTACTTTGATTTTGGCTTACTGATTCATCAATTTGTTGCATCTGTTGTAAAAATAAATACATTTAAATGCCATGTTAAAGTGTCACACACTATTACACACATATCACTTAATTGTTAGTGTACATAAATATTTCAAGATGAACAGACCTGCAGTTCAACTTTTAAGTGATTTGTATTTTAGACAATTTAATTAATATCATGCAGCAAATCTCACACAGTATGTACTTAATGTATGAGGCAGACCAATCGATGTGCGCAATCTGCTTGAGAATGAGAAACATTTTATCAATTATTGATTAGACACTATCCAAGACTTGCAAATTCGAATTAAAGAAAAGATAAAGTGTGTAATTTCTTTCAAAAATATTGTTTCCTAAAAGGTTTTGCAAACACTCCAACCTCCCCTCGGATCTGACCTCCATATCCCATTAATCACACAAATGGAAAGTCCCGGCCCCAAACTTATACCACTGGCTGAACAAGAAGTTGTATCTAGCTGCTCTAACAAAAAGAGATATATTTTGAAAAACCCACAATCCAAAGTTTGCAAAGTCAACCTGTGAATAGCTTGCTTACAGTTGTTTCTGCACATTAAACTTTAATTGAAGAGAATATTCCAAGATAAAAAGGGAACCTTTAAGAAAAGCTAGATTCACATACATTCTAAATAATAAATGTTACAAAAACATCTACTGAATATTTTAACAACGTACTGCAGGTGGACAAAAAAAATGACATCTTCCAACTGAAAATGCACATATCAAATGGTTGTCGTGCCAATGTATGTGTGCCAACCGGTTTAGCTGTAATCCTGAAGAACGTGATTGACAAGCCAAGTCAGTCAAGCAGGCCTCTCTGAGAAACAGATGTGAATTAATTTTGTTCTTGAATTCCTCCTTCTCACATTCTTTAACAGGGCAGTATTGAGTGTCAGGTTTTTTAAGACTAAATAGCAGTGAGCCAAGCTGGTGAGAGCTTTCTAAAACCATGAGGGACCCTATCATGCACTGTGGAATTGTAAATATGCTGCCCGCAGATAAAAGCTGATTATTCTGAGGTCATGCCCATTTCTGCTGCTGTGCTAAACTCTTGTGACAAAGAAGTGTGCTTAACTGTATTAATCATGCACTTGTAATGTACTTCAAATCAAGTAAAATCACTTTTAAAAATCTCATACTTGCATACAAAATAGGCCCACTATTAACGAACTAAAAGGCCACTTAAATGTATTATAAATGCATTAAATTGCAATTTCATCATTACAGATATGTAATGACTAGTGCTGTCAATCGATTAAAAAATAACTAATTAATCACGCATTTTTTTCTGAAATTAATTGTGATTAATCCCACCTAACATTATATATATATATATATATATATATATTATTTATTTTTTTTTTTTTTTACTGACGTATGACCTGACAACATCTCATCTGACCGCAGTTCACTGTTGTTCTACTGAAGATCCCTCGTCACCTGTTCCGTTTCCGCACTTGTTTGACTAGTGCCTGGCGCTGAGGTGAAGTGGAGTGCGTGCCTGAAAGTTTCCTGTTTGATGTGGTCATAAGACATTCTGAGTCTAAATAAATGCAATTCTTGTCAAGAAAAAAAGAGACAACCCTAGGGGAGCAACCCTAGTTCCATCCCTATGTTAACTGCGTTAAACATTTTTAATGCTTTTAAACTGGAAAAATTAATCGCTTGCGTTAACACACTAATTTTCACATCACTAATAATGACAAATATATTTAAATACTTTACATATGTATTTCAATAGAAATGGCAATGAATTATTTAGTTTACCATAAATCCTTGTCAGTATATTCAGAAATACATTTTAACCATTATTTCAAAAGCAATAGAAATAATTATGAAATTACATATAAATAGACATTTAAGTCCTACTTAAGTGGGTTAAAAAAGTTCAAGTAATTGCAATTAATATGAATGTAACACTTTTTTTTTTAATTCCAAATAAAATGTTACAAGTGTCTGAAAACATTATTTTCAGTTTGCACTTAAGAATTAAGTGTTTCTGGAATAATTGGTCTTTTCTAAAGTGTACAAAAGAGATTACTATATGAATTTGCATCTTAAAAGTGAAATGCAAATCCTTTTTCTTTCTAAGATCTGATTGTATATTAAATCTACAGATGGCCTAATAGAGACTCTGATCTACTAATTAAGCTACATATATATAATTGTTTAAATGTACACATCAGCTTTAAACATTTAATTAATTGACAAGATATAATTTGAAAATGCATAATGTGTCTGTCTAATTTTTTAGACAGTTTGCCAAAAGCTATATGCATGCATATTAACTAATGTACACATAAAACTTTATAGAGTCCTCTTTCAGACAGCTTATCTATATCCTGCAAATATATGACAATACCATTTTTCAACTTTCTTGTGTGCTGTTAGCTTTGCATCATTCTTTAATAAGTTCCCTGGCGTATTTTACAGCTGCTTGGGATCAGAACGAAACATTGTGAGCTGTTGTGATTTATTAATGTGGTCTCTTTTTTTGAACTTTTGCTTCTTCATTTGTGTCCCTGTGTTGAGTAAGAAGTTGACCTGGTTTTGGGGGGCAGAGCATTTGAATTAAATCCACAGAGAGATTTGCCCTGCCTAGTTGGACTGTGTTCATGTTGCATGCCATCTATTTTGCATCCATTTTATTAACAAAACTACATTTTCTCAGCATTAAAGATTCAGAATGTTTCTGGCCCAACAAGCCTTGTCCCTTTTGATCATCAGCATTTAGACAACTTGATACCAGAGGCATTTCCAAAATCCACAAAAACTCAATGGTTGCTTTAACATTTGGCACATGATTTTGGCAGCCATAATAATATTCTGTCATCCCACAGTGGCTGCTTGCATCAGTTGTCATTGAGCACTAAAGCACACAGGGATGCTCTTGCTCTGATGAAAGAACATTGGCTTCAACAATAATTCATTCAGCTTCAAGTCATCCTACTTTGGTGTCACAATGTAAGAATTCATAGCCATCTACAATGCTGCAATACATTGATATCTGATTCATTGTGGCATGCTGGAAAGCTCAGAAAATGTATAATTGACAGGATTAAATAACAGTTTTTAGTAGCATCACATGGATAATTAATTAATTAATTGGTCACACTTTATTTTAGGGACCCATTCTCAATAATTTCTAATTATTAACTATGACTTTTGCCTCAAAATCTCAATTTGCTGCTTATCAGTGGCGTACCGTGCGGTTTCAGTCAGGGTCTTCAGTAAGCAACTGTAAACTACATGTACACATATTACACATTTCTGTTACAGCTAACGCAGCCATATGCATACAATGCACATATTATGCCGCACACAGGCTCGCAACAACAATGACGGCTGATCAACAATTTCAACAGTAGGCTAGATTGGGGTGGGTTAAATGAGTTAATTTCCCTACATGGTCAGTAAAAGTAATCCGCCAATACACGGGTCACGGTGCACATTCACGTCACTCTAAACTGACGACGCGCCCAAAGCAGCAAAACTGTACAAACGCTGCACATCCACACACCACATCACAGCATTATCAACGCGCCACGTAAGTTACACCTCCATAACAATGTGCATGATACAATACTCATCAAATAATATATAATGCATATAGTTTAAAAATGCATTCATGCTTTCACCCTTGAAGGGACTTAGATAACATTCAGGCATTGTTGATCAGCAGATTCTTTTTCTCTCAGCAAATTCTGTACTATGTCATTCAGCATCAATTATTCAGACTCAATTGATTCATTTCAATTCAATTATTATTCAATTCATTAACTCATTTGACCCCCTCAAATCTCAAAAATAAGAAAAATAAATGTTTTGGAGATGTTGTAGAATGTTGGAGAAGGGACAAATAATAAAGAGAGAAAAGTAATTAAGGGAAAGGAAAAAAGAGAGGGAGGGAGCCTATTGCAATAATGGTTATTTGTACTTGATAAGAGGAAAATAACGACCTGTTGGAACAAGATCAATTAGGGGAAGAGAGGCAATGTGTTGGTGTCGCTGAGGTCCCGGCAGGTGGTTGAATTCAGAATCTTATAGCTATGATGGTGAGCCTTCATTACATAGCTCTCACCTCAACCCTCACGTGTTAGTTCAAGTTTGTCTTTTAACAAACCCTCCTCCATCTGCCGTAAGTGAACCAAAAACAACAGCTCTCAGTGATATGTGTCGGAAACCAGTGTGCCTGTAGCTTTCTCTATTTCTGTTTCGTCACATGATAGAAAGTCTAAGGCATTCTCAAGCCGTACGGCTGACCCATCTAATCTGCTATTATGCCTATTATGCATCAAACTAAGATTGCTGTAGAGACAAAAAGTAATACCATCAAGTTAGCATTTTTAAACATTCGCTCACTAAAAATAAATAATTTCTGATCAATGACTTAACCACAAACAACCTGGATTTTATGTTTCTAAATGAAACATGGCTAGAAGAAAGCTGCAGTGCAACAGTCCTCAATGAAACAGTCCCTCCTAACTTTACTTTTATAAGTGCCTACAGGACTGTTAGGAGTGGAGGTGTAGCTGCTCTGTTTAAAGATGTTTATCAATGCAAGCAAGTGTCATTTGGTCAGTACTTGTCTTTTGAATATCTAGGGATTGTGCTAAAAGATGCTCCACACATTCTATTTATCATTATTTACAGGCCTCCAAAACACTCTCCAGCCTTTATTTAAGAGTTCACAGAACTGTTATCAATGATTTCCTCAGAGTTTGACGGTTTTGCTATTGCAGGGGATTTTAATATTCACATATAAAATGCAGAAATCAAAACTACAAAATAAATTATAAGTGTTTTAAACACTTTTGACCAGATACAGCATGTGCATGTTCCCACACACAATCGAGGACACACTCTAGATTTACTCATCAGTAGCGGTCTGAACATTTCATCCATTGTTATTAAGGATGTGGCACTATCTGATCACTTCTGTATTTTCTTTGATATATTGATCTCTGCTACCACTGAATCTAGATCTGTCTCTGTCAGAAAGAGATGCATTAACGAGAACACTAATGTGCTATTTATGAAGGCTATATCTTTAACACCAAGCATTTCTGTTGATCTTCTCCTTGATTACATTAACTCAAAAGTTAGGAATGTTATTGATGATATTGCTCCTGTAAAAGTCAGCAAGAAGACTGCCAGACAAAAAGCACCTCGGAGAAAATCACCAGCAGCAAAGAGTATGAAAAGACAATGCAGAAAAGCTGAGCGGATGTGGCAGAAGACGAAACTTGAAATTCACTATAGCATCTATAAGACAGCCTTCATGCTTTCAATGTGGAACTAGCCACAGCTAGACAGACCTTCTTCTCAAACCTTATAAACAGTAACTTAAACAACTCTCGCACTCTTTTTGCTACTGTTGAGAGACTAACAAACCCCCCCAAGTCAGATTCCCAGTGAAATGCTCTCTGACAGCAAATGCAATGAGTTTGCTTCCTTCTTTTCTGAGAAGATCAATAATATCAGAAAGGCGACTGGCACATCCTCAAGTTATGCAGAGGCCAGACAGATTCAACCACAATTTCAAAATGAAGTTACTATGTCTGTTTTTGAAGCAATTGATAGTAAAATTTTGAAAGAAATAGTACAGCACCTTAAATCGTAAACATGCTACCTTGACACAATTCCCATATCTTATTTCAAAAGTGTGTTTAACTGTTTAGAAGCAGATCTCTTAGAAGTGGTGAACGCCTCACTTCTTTCTGGGACTTTTCCAAACTCCCTGAAAACTGC
>JAFVLL020001298.1:0-16717 GCA_021397915.2 Tor tambroides
TGGCAGTCGCTGTGTTTTCAGAAACAGACGTAAAAGTGTTTTCCAGCTCCCTTTTCGCTGACTTAATGGCCCCTGATAAATCAGTCAAAACCCAGGCCTGCGTCATTAAACGTAGCATGAGCCGGCTACAGAACAAAAACAAACACGCCAGCCAGGGCGGGAGACATTTAAACGCCTTTAAACAGCCCTCAGGGGCACCAGGGGGCAGAGCAAATAGCTAAACCTCAGTCCTCGCCACACACGCTAATGCCGACCTCCACGGGAACGAGCGGGAGATGGGTCAATTTTCACAACATGGACTCTGTCCTTCCCCTCTGAGGACAGCGAGGAGCTTTGGATGCGGCCCCCAGCCTGTCAGAGGTGCTAGAGCATTGCCTGGATCCCTGTGAATGATAGTAAAAGTGTCATTAAAAAGAGAGAGAGTCAGACCACCATGACTGTGATTTTGGTCATACAAAGCTTTGACATGATGGTTCAAATTCAATATTTCCTATCGTGCTGTATCTGACACTGTAAATTTTGTTTTGTTACAGTTTTTTGTAGTGCTGTCAAACAATTAATCGCGATTAATCGCATCCAAAATAAAAGTTTTTGTTTACATAATATACTGTATGTATGTGTACTATGTATATTTATTATTAAGATAAGATAAGATAAGATTAGTCAATTATATTCAAATTAACTGGTAATGTAAAATATCAAATTTATAACAATTTACATTGCCAGTCTATATATATTTATTACAGCATTACAGCTATTGCCATTGCAACGGATTATAGATGACCCGTGATCCGTACGGACCAGACCCCACGGTTCGGCATGCATGTGATTCGCGGGTTAACTGTTAAATTTAACCATCATAGAGTGAAAGTTTATCATTTGCATGTGTTTTGTCTTGCCAATTTACCCATTCAAACAATTTTAAACCATTCAAGCAAAAGAGAACACGCACGCTGTTTTTTTACCGCTGCCGCACATACCCAAAGCGAGCACACGCAATGAGAGAGAGGCATGATTCAGACTGCGCGATTCAAACAGATTGATTCCTCTTTCACTTCTCTTTGAACGGAAACATATACACAAACTTATGTTTAAATACCCGTTTTGGCAAGTATACTGGTAAACACAGTCGGTTATGTCTTAAAGGGGGCTACAATGCGGTTTCATGTATTCAGAGTTTTTTTACACTGTTAAAGAGTTGGATTCTCATGCTAAGCATGGACAAAGTTTCAAAAAACAATTTGGACGTATAACAGTATTTCTGTGCCAAAAATCTTACTTCCGGGTTCATATAAGTTTCAGAGAGTTTTTTTTCGATCGTAGCTCTTGATGACGTAAACGAGGGTGGAACTCCTTATTTAGGCATTACTCCCAGAAGAACGCGCCTGTGCACGCATCGACCAGCGCGAGAGCAAGTGCGCACCCATCAACACGCTTCAATAGGCAGCACTGAACGCGACTCGCTTGGGAAGAATGTCTCTAAAGAAGAGTGTTTTTGGTTGTGAGGGAAAGATAACCTTGCTCAGCTTCCCGAAGAATCCAGCGTTACGTAAACAGTGGATGCAGTTTGCTTTTTCGGGGCAGCAATGGATTTTCTCAAGTGTGTTTGTTGACGAATATTTTATAAACAAGGCTCAGTTCGACGCTGGATCTGCACATCGTTTGATACTGAAAGATGGAGCAGTCCCAGGTATAAAAGATCCCAGTCATGATTCAGAACTGCAGAAGGTAAGTGAAACGGCATCAAATGTCTGTGTTTTGTTGGCGATCGGCGCTCAAGTGCTCGTCACTCTTTAGCTCCGCCCACGGCGCGCCTCCAGGAGCTCGGCTTTTTTCGGAGAGAATCGTAAAGCTGTATCTTTCTTTTATAAATATGATAAAACTAAAGACTTTTTGGAGATATGAAGGATGCAATACTACTCTATAGGTACTCAAGATTAACATGAGATTGGGTGAAACTGTGGGTGCTACCTTTAAGTGAACTGAAACAGCTGAGAAAAAAAAACGGATGTGTGTCAGTATTAGGTACACGCATTTGGTCTTAAAGAGACAGCAGCCTATAAATACCTGCAGTGAAGAGCACTATTGTGTTATTTTACAATTAATTATTACATTCCTGCACCTGAATACTAGTGTTACTGACTTGATTAGTAACTTTATGTTGTATTCATCTACACTTGTAATTTGTGTAATTGTTCTTGTTTTATTACTGACTAGTTCAGCTAGTAGTTTTTGCTGTGGTATAGAAGGACGTAAAGTAAGCTTTCAGGAATTAATAAAAAACAAACTTTTTTGTTTGTTTGTTTTTTTTTGGTTTTTTTGCTGATCCGAGAAATGATCCGATCTGTTACTCAAACTCCGTAATATGATCCGAACCGTGAGTTTTGTGATCCGCTGCACCACTAATTGATACTGTGACTAATAAATTACAGGATGTGAGTGCAATGGATACATGAAAGGAATGGGATGGCCACACTGTTATACAAAGTTGGAGGCCAAAAACATACTCAGTGCATATATGATGCCTTTAGATACGTTACTTTCACATGCAAGTACGTCTAAATTGAAGCTAGGACTGAGAGAAAGGACAGAGCACACCATCTCAGGAAGTACCTCAGTCTTTCCATTATTACACAGCACAGAGAGTAGAGACAGCCTGGACGATATGCCAGTCTCTCCTGCCTAGTTCTGTACCGAGAACTTTGACACCAAACAGCATCTAATTAATGGTGAAGCCTCTCTGTAGATGTGCTCAGCTATCTCCCCTGGTTTCACTAAACACTTATGATATTACTCACAGAAATTACATAAATGTTGTCAAATGTGTGGAAAAGATCTTAAAGGGATAGTTCACCCAAAAATGAACATTCTGTCATCATTTACTCGTCTTGTGTCGTTGAAAATTCATATGACTTTATTTCTTCGACAGACCACAGAACACAACATTAGGCACTGCTTCTTTCAATAAAATAAAATTAATTTAAAGCTCACAATCCGAATGAAGTGCTTGTCATGTTTGCAGCTTGAGAACTTTAAGTTTGTATTCACTTTCAAACAGCAGCATGAACATTAAACGTCTCTTTTTTGGGTTCCACAGAAGAAAGAAAATCCTACCGGTTTGGCATGACATAAGTGTAAGTAATGATTCATATTCCTTTAAATACGACCCGTGTGCGTTTCACTCTTCCTCTGTTTCCTCCCAAATTCATCAACAGGAAATGAAGAATTCTGCATTTTTTCAATACTTTAGGACAACTGGGTTATGTATAAGCATGTCAGTGAAGAAAAACATCTGAAAGACTTCACACCGCATATAAAGGTGGTGAGGAAAAAGTTTTGAAAACAGCCCTCTTTAAATGTGCTAGTCTTGGCACGGGCAGACCAGGCCTGCACGGGTCTGGACAGCATCAATCATAACCTGCTTTGAGTTCCCTCATTATGCCTTCCCTACATCCACAGCTCACAGACACAAGGGAGAGGGGCTGTTTTTCTGAGTGTGCGCTCGAGAGGGAACGAAAGAAACTGAGATTGAGAAGCATAGCTGAATAAGGAAGCAATATATAGAAGTATTACCTGCGAAAGGTTAATGGTGGCCTCCTACACTTTGACATTTTGTGAAAAGCATCCATTTAGTGCTTAAAATGTTTCTAAACATCATGCAGCTACACAAAAGATCAACTCTCGACATAAGCCAGACTTTTCAAAGTGGCGGTAACTGCCAACTGATGCATCCAAGTTACATAGTGAAAAAAGTCAAAAGTTGAGTAAGCGTTCTTGCTTTAACAAGGAATGGATCAAGCTTTTTTTTTTAATCAAACAGAGGGTCCGCCCTTCTTGTAAAACGCCATTTATAGAGTGCAATCATTGCTAGCTTGTTTATTCAACTCCTACCTCTGAAAGTTCAATTAAGCTGGGACTTACCAAAATGATTTCCTGCTGAAATACTGAACAGATCTCAGACAAGGGTGGGAACAAGGGGGCGGTGTGTCTTATCCAACAAGATATGGGCTAAATATCCAAGAAAATCATTAGGCAACATGAAAAATGAAAGAGTGTCAGTACCTAGTGGTTTTAATATACTGTCAATTTACTGTGGATTATTCGAAAGTTTGAGAAAAACATGCTACAAGCAAAAATCTCCCAATGCATTTTTACTGTATGTTCTTTTCCATTTCTGTGCAATTATGATGATGCATAATGTACTGTATCTAAATAGTAATGTGAACAAAATGCTGGAATTATCCAACCTCTCAATTAAATATTGTATGTGTACACAAGCCCCGGTGCCCTGCGGTCCTCCTGTGTAAAATGACCCTCATTTGGGCGCTGTTTTTGGAGACCGCAGTAATCAATCAAACGTGATTAGGTTAAATGACATAAGGCGGCGATGCTTGAGCTGGGCCGTGTGGTGACTTTCTTCATGCCATGGTTACCAGCCTCCTCCGTAATTAAGAATGTGTCTATTGTGCCCCAAAGCTGTGCAATTAAGACAAGCATTTAAGGAGGCGAACCTTCCTAATAAATGCTTGCTCATAATGACAATGCAGTGGCAAGTTCTGGACTGCTATGCTTTAGAACTCTAAGGATTCTGGTTGGAGTCGTGGCTTAGTGGTTGCGTGCATGTTTAAACACACTGTGATGCTCATGTGGGAGAAATCTGAACCTATCTTGCAACATCTGAATGGAATATTGGAATAAACTATAAACTTTATCAGCTTGGCTCATTAATATTAATTAGTTGACATAATGTTCGGCCACTGCAGCAAATCAATTTAATTAGTGGGCAAAATTTTTAAATATAATAATTGTTTTCCAAAACTGGAGGGTCAATCGTGATTAACAGATAAGGATTTTAAGAATTAAAAATCTAATTTCATAGAGATGTCACTTACAACTAGACATAACGTTTTGATTATGTGTTTTACGCTGCAAAAATTACATTTTGGTGTAATATTCCAGCTTTTAAAAAAAATCCTTGAAACTATAATTATTTTCAGATGCAACACTGCTTAAGATATTAAGACTCTGGGGTCAGATTTCGTAAAGAAATTAAAGCGTTTATTAAGCAAGGACGTGTTAAATTGATCAAAAGCGACAGTAAAGATATTTATAATATTGCAAAATATTTAAATTTCAAATAAACACTGTTCTTATGAACATCAAAGAATCAAAAACATTCACAAATATTTTATAATAATTTCAAAATAATTCACAAATATTTTTAATACTGATATTTTGATATATTTAAAAAGAAACTAGTTATTTTAAATTGTAATAATATTTCACAATATTACTGTTTTTAATCTTTTTTAATCAAATAAATTCAGCATTGGTGAGCATAAAAGACTGTTGAATGATAATGTTTCTTTAACATGAGTATATTTTGTCTTATTGCACAATTTTTTTTTCCACTTGTTTTAAGACTATTTTTCTGGATAAGTAAAATACTACAAAAAATTCTCTATTAATTTTCAAATAAATTCAGCATTGGTGAGCATAGGAAACTTTTGAATGATAATGTTTCTTTAATACAAGCAGATTTTGTCTTATTGCACAAGTAGATTTTTTCACTTGTTTTAAGAATATTTTCTACTGGAAAACAAGTAAAATACTACAAAAAATATTCTCTATTAATTTCTAAGACATTTACAGTCCTGGAAACCACAATTGTAAAACTCACTCCAGGCTTTCCTTAGCTGTGGGAGCTCTAAGGATTTGGTTAATGAATAAAAGAAAACGAGCTGCAGAAAAGCTGTTTTTCGGAGAAAAACTGTGTGTGAATAAAGAGAGCGGAAGTGTCAGAATCCCCAAACACACAGTTGCCATCTTCAGAATCAGCTCTTCTGACACACACAAATAAATAAATACATACATGCACACACAGTAAGGAGGAGCAAAAACGTGAACAGGAAAAGAGATAATGACAAGGATGGAAAGTAGAAGGAAACAACGAGGAGTGGAGTAGATACAGAATAAGAGAGAGATGGGCCAGAGTTCAGAGAATTGAGGAGGCGAGTTGTCGTCAGTATGACTGAGTTTGTGAGTGAGACAGAGCTGTTCTCCGTGTCTGCTGCCGTGATGGAGGGTGATATAGATTAATGAGCGGGCTGAGGGCTCCCGCACACAACCTTCAGCACAGCGACGGCCTTCATAGAGACTCAGCAGCGATGCTCGGCACACAAACACAGCGTAAGTGACTGCAGCGCTACAGCACAGTCTTTACAACACAGAGGCCTGGACTCAGCTGCTGTTGCAATGCTGTGAAACTATAGCATCAATCTTGACAGATCCGACGGGTATTACATCACACGTTAACAGATAGAAGCTCTACAGTCTGACTGGATGAGTTGTTGTGAATGTACACCTGTGACTGCACATTAGCTGCGTTCTACATTATGCATTTGCTTGGCAAGCACAAGCGGCCTACAGTTAGGCTAATGAATTACAGCATTCAGTGGAAGAATTGTTTGTTAGTGGTGCTACATCCTGGCCCCAAGTTTTACACCATCATGCATCAATTATATTCTCTTCAGAAAGGACTGAAAAAATGTTGGTGTAGGATTTACTTTAAATCAATTTTCACTCAGAAACTGCTAGTAAATCTTACAAATAATTACAAAGAAACAGCAGGTGACACTGAATAAAAGGTGAAATTTTGAAGTCAAAAGACCTGAATAGTATTTTCTTGTAAAACATACTCCAATCGTTTTTGAAAAAAAAAAAAACATTTTTACAGTGAGGTTATGATTATTATTACTAATAAATGTTATATTACTAATAAATTTTGTAACACTTTTGTCATTGATCATATAACTAATGCGGAAATGCACTATTTAAAGGAATAGCTCACCAAAAAATAGTGTATAGTGGGGGTATAGTGTTGATTTGCACCTCATTGACTTTCATCGTATGGATAAAAACAGTTATATTTGATATATCAGGCTTTTATGGCTCATCTAGCATGATATAGGGGAATATGGAGCTTATACTCAAAAGCCTGAGGTATCTTATTTGATACAAACATTTAAAGATGATTTTCCTAAAAATGAATCATGGATAATCAAGTAAACCTAAGTTGCTTCAGTTTGGTAAGTGACCGTTTTAAAATATTACTTACAATATACATTTTTCACGTGAACAACGACCTGAAGGTGGACATTATACTAAAAGGACTTTTACTTGTTAAAAAGTATAAACTTTAAATCAGATGACAGATTGTGTTTTGATCATGTGATAATTTAGAGGCTTTAGAAATTTGCATATCAAATATGATACTCGCAAGACCCCTAAACTGTGGTAAAATCACTATATTGCACAACAAAGCATTATTGATTGCCTTAATTTATCAAGTATAAGTAAAAATGACTGTGAGGACTGTATCATATTGAAAAACAGTAGACCTGTAGGCCCTGGTTAGTCTCTCATCTCCTGATCTGAGAGGCTTCGGTTGGAGTGTCAGAGCCGGTTAGTGAAATCCTGTGGATCAGATCAATATCGCGCTGGTTAAGGGAAGAGAGAGGCTCTTAGTGGCTGTCATTTTCAGGCCTGTGGGTTGTGTGTTTGTCAGTGTCAAATCAGCAGCTCTGCTATATCTGCCCCTACAGGGCCCAACACAATCACAGCACACAGATATTAAAAACTGCTTTGGAGAATGATACTTTTAAAAGAAATCCGTTACAATTACATTTTATGGAGTGTTACGCATAAACATACTTTTCTCACCATAATGACTGAGACTCCAGGGTGGAAGCGCTAAGAATGGCCTGTAGGAATTTTTATGCTTAAAATGCTATTTATTTCCGTGAACAAGCATTTACACCCCTAACATAGCTAGTATGTAATAACAAAGGCTATATAAGGAAACATGCATTTAAACATTTATTGCAACACTTTACAAATGTATTTAAAAAGTTATTACCATCATGCAAAACAATTTATCACTCACTCAAGTCACATTTTCAACCAAAAATATGATTAATATAAATTTATGTATATATACAAAAATCACAAAGTTTTTTCCTATGCGCACAACTGCTGCATTTATTTGATCAAAAACACAGTAAAACATTGAAATATTACATTTTTAAAACCGGTTTTCTATTTCAATGTATTTTTAAAAGTATATTTACTGACACTTTTGATCAATTTAATGTGTCCTTGCTTAGTAAAAGTAATAATTTCTTTAAAAAAAAAATACTAACCGTGGTGTATATATTCAGTGTGTTACTTAACTCATTACTTGACAAAAAATAAATTTTAAAAAAAATTACCCATGATAGTTAAAAACTTCAAAAATGCCTGTACTTCCTGTAAGTCATAAGAGCAAACAGATGGACTGCACAAGTGACATCTTGTATCTAACAAAGATAAAGTTTAATAACATCTAATAATAGTTCATTTTATGTGTTACTCTATAAAAAATAAGCAATGTCTTCTATGTATGATGGCAACATTCAAGATTATTGCCCTGCATGTGGTCCATCGCCAGACCGCTCTCAACCGTTTTGTGTTTACAAGCTCTTTTGATGATTAGCGCTTCTGTTTACAGTGCTCGCGTTTTATGTGCGCTGTCTCGTAAA
Source organism: Tor tambroides (assembly GCA_021397915.2). NCBI lineage: Eukaryota > Metazoa > Chordata > Actinopteri > Cypriniformes > Cyprinidae > Tor > Tor tambroides. The sequence continues at coordinate 8,580 of JAFVLL020001298.1, forward strand.
ACAACACGAGTGGCTGAAGCTCTGGCTCGTTTATTAACACGTCCCCAATGACAACAGTCGCCCATGTCACATTCGCTTCGGCTGAAACAACTCCCATTTCTGCTTTTAATTAGAGTATAGCATGCTATACGGGCCCTGCAAATGTTTAGAGCATGGGTGAACATGCCGTGCTTAAGAAAGCATTTACCAGGGCTCATCATCGTTATTGCGCATTGATAATTAATGTATAATGAATTTAAAAATTACCCCCTTGGTTATGAATACTGGTGCGCGGGGGCGGGTGCAAAAACAGTTTGATCAATGTCTTATTTTATGTAAACATATTAAATTTTGCTCAACAGCTAACAAAGGTAATATGAAAGGAATATTGAGAGGCCACAGTGACGGCGTTTGCCGAGGGCGCTACAAGATTTCTCAGCTTAGAGCTGAGAGGTCATAAAATCCACCATGCGAGAGGACAAACGTGATTTTGACTTGTCTTCCTGTTGGATTGTCATCCAGAAAACGGGTGCCAAGTGTTTCTTCATAAACGTGTAAATGACTTGACAAATGAATAGCTGATGCCCATTTCTGTAAAATAAATTTAAAAAATAATCTTTTTTTTTTAATTGAGAATTCCACCCTTCTGTATTGGCAAATTTTACTGTATGTTTACATATAGCTTTGATAATTACAAGACAGATAGATAGATAATATTATTTCTATATAAATAATAGTAAATAAAATATTTAAACAGTTTTTAAAGCATATACAATATTATTATTTCTATATAAATAATAGTATATAAAATATTTAAATAGTATTTAAAGCATGTGTGTGTGTGTGTGTGTGTGTGTGTGTGTGTGTGTATTTAAAAAAAATTATATTTAAAATTAAATATGAATTAATAAATTAATAAATTAAATTCAAATTCAAAATGAATATTCATTATTCAAAATTAATATTAATATTATTATTTCTATATAAATTAAATAATAGTAAAGTATTAAATAGTACTTAAAGCATATATATTTAAATATGAATTAATAAATTAAATTCAAATATTTCTAAATAAATAGTTAAAGCATATGTATATATATAGAGAGAGAGGGAGATTAATTAAATATGAATTAATAAATTAAATAAATTAAACTCAAAATGTTTATATTTAATTCTTTATTATTTTTATATGTCTATATATATTTAATAATTTGAAATTGTTAACATTTTAACAGATTATTTGTCAAATAAAATGTGTGAAATCGTACCAAAACTGACTTTTAAAAATCACCTTATCAAACTAGAAAGAGCAGATGCTTCACAGAATGACCCAGAAGACATAATTGTTCTCAGTCTTGCTTGACGGAAGAACTCACAAAAAGACAATTGTCATCACTATTTTATCTTGAAAAAAGCTGAGCCATCAGCAATATTGAACATCCTGAATTAATATGATATTCCTCTCACCCCCAATCATAATTTCCCCACCTATCATTTCAGTGTTCCAAGTCCATTTGCCGGCGTCTGGCAGTGGAGTCTTTCATCCCAGGTGGAGGTTTAATTCACGAAGAGATGAGAAATATTAAAACGGAGCGGGCGTCTTCCTGTCAGTCAGCCCTCTGCCTCGCCCGAGAGCTCCGTGCCGAGGCAATGACGGGAGGCAGTCCATTTGATCTGCGGCTTTCAAAGGAAGAGAGCAAAGAGTGGCCATCACAAATCATTTATCTCTCCACAGGAGACTCACGGATTCTATGAGAGCCACCAATCATAGGCCGCTTAATTCAATATCTGCTCTGTTAATCTTTTTCTTTACAATATCACTCTCGATTCCTTGGATGAGCTTTTGTCGGCATGAGCAAAAACTTTGAAAACAGCAATAGAAGTTTGTGTCAGAGAGCTGGCGGATGCTGATCTAGGCTTTGATATGCAGGCCCATTCTGTGTGGTGCAGTGCATTGTAAGGGCAGAGGTCAGAATCACAGGCTCTCATTGTCAGTTATAATAGCTGACAGTGATGAAATTATAACTTTTTTCCCCAGAAAACTGTAAAAAAAAAAAAAAATAGCACTAGGTTTGGTTGGTCAGCTTAGGCGGTTAGCCAGATGCAAATCTACATCAGTGTGAACACCCGTTTATACTGCCACAACTTGCTTCCAAGGTTCAATGAAGTTCAAATACTCATGTTACGGCATATAGATTTTGTATTATTTCCTAATCGGCACAATGTGATAAGTTTTATCAGCTTTTTTTTAAAAATCCTGCAAATTGTTTGTTGCTAGAACTGTTTTTATTTTATTTATTTTTTTGTTTTGGGGTTTTTTTTGCAAAAGAAAAGGAAGCACCAGGAAACCCCTTAGAATATAACTGACAGAGTTTTGCACCATTTTCAATAGAATCAACAATACTCTCTGAATTGAAATTATTAGTAGTAGTACTAGTAGTAGTAAAAATAATAATAATAATAATAATAATAATATGTAACATTCTTAATATTTTTAAAAATAAATAACTATATTATTTGAAAAACATTAATAATAATAAAAATATATATTTTTGAAATAACAGATAATAATAATAACAGTTTATAACAGTTATAAAAATATGTATTCTTTTTAATTATTAAAATAGAAATTATTACTACTATTCTTGTTGCTGTTGTTGTTGTCTGTGAATATTAAGTTGGGATAGGAGAAAGTATTTTAAAATTAAAACAATACACATATCACATTTAAAGTCAGACAACAAGCAGAAAAGAATTGACATTAACTTTTAAAATCCAATTCATTTAATGAATAATCTAAATTTGAACTGAATTTGAATTGAGGTAGCAAACAGTAAAGAACATAATAATAAGAAGAATTGTTTAAATTGAAATGCAAGGAAGTAAAATGAAAATAAATTTAAATGAACAAGATTTTTTTTTTTTTTTTTAAATTTATAAATGTTGGCCTACAGGTTATTGGACTGATAGATGAAATACTACCATTCAGAAATGTGTATTTGGTTATTTTGTTAAAGGTGCCATAGAATGCATTGATACAGTATTTTAAATTGTTCTCTGATATCTACATAGAAGGTATGTAGCTTAGGTAAGGGCAAAAAATCTCCAGAAACGATTTTACATGACCATTTACAACCCTCAGATTTCTCCCTAGAATGAAACGGTCTGTTATTGGCTTATTTGGCAGGGTCATGAATAATAATAAGCTCTGCTCTGATTGGCTGTTTCACAGTGCGGCTCATCAGCAAGAAGGAAACACAGGGAGGAAAATATATATTTAAATACTCTTTCCTTAGTATATCGTCGGGTAATTATACTGTATATAAAATGCGGGCATCAGGGAGCCGCTATTAATATGCGGGGCATTGAAACTGCTTTTGAACGATCTGTCGATCCTGTTATAGTTTCACTTTCACTTTCGAGATTCGCAATTGCACGTTCTCTGTTTATACTATGGAGCGGCAGTACTTACCACACATTTTACAAGATCAGATGCTTGTCAGTGGTGCTCAGGATCTGTAAATCACTCGCCATCATCCTCATCTCTTCTTACTCTGTTTATGTGGTAAGTGAAATCTTATGTAGTGTAACAGGCTACCGCTAGCAAGGAGCTAACCATGTCCCTTTAGTGGCTCACGTTATTTCATTAGAACGAGTTATTTGCTTTGTGCCTTTCTGAATACAGACACCAACCCATCCCTGCACTTCACATCCCCTGCACAGCATGGAACATAACATTTATTTCCATGAGCTGCCATTTTTCGCTGTTGTCCTCGCTTGTTTATTTACAATACCTGCAGAACTTCTGATGGTTCGGCTGGCGTCTGGCCTCGAACAAGGGCGGGTTTATGCAAATGTTGGGGGCGTAGTGATCCAGACTGTTGCGTAACAGTCGGTGTTATGTTCTGATTCGCCTGTTTTTCAGTGGTCTTTTTTAATCACGAGATTTACATAAGAAGGAGGAAACTATGGTGTTTGAGGCTCACTGTATGTCATTTCCATGTACAGAACTGTTATTATTTAACTATGCCATGGTAAAGACAGTTTTTCATTCTATGGCACCTTTAAATATTTCATCATATTTAATCAATTAAATTTTGTGGACTAGGATGAAAGAACACCTGATTTCCCATAACATTTTACCTGTGATGAACTGAATTTTAATAAATTCCTCTTCCTGTCATTTAAATTCAAATGCCAACTCCAAGGAGTCAAACTCTGACTTCAATCTGAATTTTGATACACTGATAACTGATCAGAAAAGATCACATGTAGCGTTGAAATGATCAATGGGCACGATTAACGTACAACGATCATAACTGACAAAGCAACTTTATTACAATCTCACCAAAACACCACCACACCTGGCAGAAACCAGAGATAAAGTTAACACAAAAGAAACCTCCTCAATACACAACCCAACGTGAAACAAAACAGACATCATAATAGTTACCTTAGCGAGAGTTGCCTTGTCTCATTACTGCTCGTCCTAACGTACCTCTCTCAGCCTTCTTCCATTTCCACTTGACTGCCTGGGAGGAAGAAGGAGCTTCGACAACATCAGCAATTAAAGGCTGATCACCAAATCACCTTGGTTTCCATTCGGGAGGGCTTAATTGGCTGCCTTATGTTCGGCATATAGAAGAAATCAACCGCTACACTTCAAGTGTGTGGTTTTTGACTCCGGCACCAAACATATGTGCTGATGTCGCCTGATATTATTCAATGCTGGCCATGCAAACACAAAGAGCTAAAGAAACATTAAAAAAGAACTAATGCAGCCCGCCTTGCCACTGCGCTTTATCGTTCTACAGGAAGCAAGCCTGTATTAATTGTCTTAAGCTCTCTTCAGATACTCTTTATATAGGCATATGCGACAGAAAAGAGTTCTTCTGCCAGGCTATATGCTGGATGACCTGTGCTCTGCAGGAGGAGGGATTGTCTCGGGGGATCTGGTGTTGTAGTTTAGCCTGCTGAGAGACAGGCTCCAGACCTGAATCATAGTCGTGCTCTGGGTTGCAATTATGGCAGAAGAAGAGAGGAACAGAGAAAAATGGAGGTGACGAGCATATATGGTGACGGCGGACCGACGGATACATACACACACATACAAATCTAAACACACCGATGCAAACCCTCCTCAGGACACACACACACGCGCATGGACACAAACAAACACACAACTGTTGGCCCTAGGCATGTATTGTAATTACATGTTCTCTTCTCCTATGGCTCTAAATCGACATAAGGCAATTCATAAGAAAGCAAAGAATAAACGATCACTCTCTCTTATCACCTTGCCAGCCACAATAAAGCTTCCCAGCACAACTATAGTTCAAACGGATGAAAGCAGAATTAGTTTTGTTTTCGTTACGCTCATCACAGGTTGTTGTTTCAGGTCTGCTGGCTGGCAGAAAGTTGTGCAACAGAGCGCGTTCCTTGACAGGAATGTTACTTCAAAAGTGCCATTTATATCATTGGACTACTTCAAAATAACATCACTTAAATCATTACATTTTATTAAAAGTAACAATTTTTGTCAGTACCAAAAAATAATGAATACATAATAATAATAATAATATAATAATAATAATAATAATGAATTGTTTTAAAATAAAATTGTATATAGTCAGTACTAAAAAATTTATAAATAAATACATGATAATAATAAATTAATAAATAAATGATAAATTATATATTAGAAATTACTTAGAAATATTGACAATAAATTATATTTTTATATATAAATTATTATAATAATAAATTATTATTATTAAAATAGCACATACACACACACACATATATATATAGTCATTACTAAAAATTAATAAATAAATGATGATGATAATAACAATAAAATGATATACATATAATAGTAGGAGTATTATTGTCTGTAAATACTGAGCTGGGATAAGAGAAAATATTGAAAATTATACACATTATTTAATTATTTACACACTATATATTAATATTTCAAGAAAATATTTATTTTATATATTTTATTTATATTTAACATTAAAATTTCAAAACAAAATCTTAATATTATTATTATTACTATTATTGGTGCTGTATGTGAATATTAAGATAGGTATTATAAGTTATAAGTATTATAAGTATTAAGATAGGTATAAGTATTAATAATTTAAAGAAATAGTAAAAATTATACACATCAACTTTAAAGTGTGATTTAAAGTGTGATAAAGTGTCTTAAAAAGAGCTGAGACACCATGAGTTATAAATAATTATAATAATAACAATTATTATTATTATTATTAGTGCTGTAGGGTATGTGAATATTAAGAGGATTAGAGAAAGTATTGATAATTTTAAACATTTAAAAAAATACACATCATTACGCATCACTTAATTATTTACACATTATTTATTAATATTTAAAGGTATTAATAATAACAACATTTTTATTTTAATAATAATAATAATAAAGTATTACCGTTGTTGTTATGGTATGTGAATATTAAGCTAGGATAAGAGAAAGTATTGAAAAAATAAAAATAAAAATAAAAAACAAGGGGGAAAATGTTGGCACTCCATAGCTCCAAAAGTAGAAAAATATTTATAACACATTCTCACCACAAGTAACGTTTTGAGTTGTTTGGCTCTTCATCAGACAATCATTCTAACAATCACTTACGCAAGAGTCTTAAAAAGAGATGAGACATAAACAATGCGTAAACAATTCTGGAAATAATTTAAGATCAGTCTGGCAATACTTAAAAATGTGAAAATGCTGTAGCTGCTACGGTCCCGGCAGCCCAATATTCAACACATTTATAGGTCACTGTGTTGCATTTTAAGACGCTGATTTAACAAAATTCCCCCAACATTCTTTCAGTGTCTGTCATTTAACCTTGTCATAACATTGTTCGCCAGCGTCAATCTAAACGAGTTTACCAGTGTTTCTGCCCCTGGCCCACAGACTATCATTTGAATCCACGTGTTTCCATTAACTATCAGTTTGCGGGAGCACTCTTGTGTCTTCATTAAGGTTCAGTAGTTACTAGGCTCATTGTTAAAGTTAACAGGCTCCCCTGACGCGACTGCCTTATAAACAGGTGCTCCCGCAGGCCTGCTTAAAATCTGAGAATGATAATGGCTTTGAGAGCTGGGAGACGTAATTGAAGCAAGTTTATCCCATAAGAATTAAGGGAAACATATCCAAAATAACTCAGTTCCTGAAGGACATGCAAACACAGTGGGGAGAAGAAAAATATCCAGTGCGACACTATCGTGATTAACTGAAGCAAAACGGCACAACTGCTGCCTGAATTTTACTAGCAGCTGAGTGTTCGCTGACTAAGTCTAATAAAATCAATGCCACAAAAATGACGTTGTTCATTCGTTTGACAGCACTTTATATAAAGTGCTGTCAAACGATTAAGCGATTATATATACTTATACTATATATATATATATATATATATATATGTGCTGTCAAATGATTAAGCGAGATTAAGCACATTTTTGTTCACATAATATATGCATGTGTACTGTTTATATTTATTACGTGTATATAAATACACACATACATTATATATTTTTATATCTTAAAATATATAAACTTATTACTTATTATACATTTATATTACTTCCCTGTATTTATACAATATATATACATATATATAAAATATATAAATAATGTAATAAAGTTGCATAAATAAACAAGTTGTTTTATATACACACACATATGCAATCTAATTTTATCTTAGAATTTCAGTAGCGAGGTTTAGTTTAGACTTAGTTTATAGTGTTTGTAATTAACTTCATATTAAAAAAAACAAGAGATGTCTATGGAATGACCTCATTTAAATAGCTATGCGAAAGTGTGTGCGAGGACAAGGACACACATTACGAGTCTCCAGTCCTTGCGATGAGGACTGACACTGTTTTACGCAAGTGTTTCACTCTGTAAATAACAATTGTCATTTTTATAAACAGAGAATGTAAAAGTCGCTGCATGTCAGTTGCATATCAGGGTGAAGGCACTAAAAATATTAATTGCTTTAGCTAAGTTCCCAAGCCGTGACTGCTCTTTAAGCACGCAGTGAAGATTAGCTACTGTCTTTTCAACTGATGACAGAAAAAGAAACAAAAATTACATTTGAAACCCTTTTGAATTTGCTTTCCTCTTTTCTTTGTTT
>JAFVLL020001300.1:0-16243 GCA_021397915.2 Tor tambroides
ACTTTGTGTTTCTTAGTAGTGGATGTTGGACATGAACTCAAAACTGTGTTGAGAGAAAGAGTGTGTAATATTGAAAAAAAAAAAAAACCAAGAAGATAAGGAGAGAATGAAGATTGAAAAGAGAGAATAACTGTCTGACTGACTAAAGAAGTACTGATAGTTAATGGGCTGAAGACTAAACCAGGATGAACTATGTTTACTGTACAGTATGTTCTGTTTCATTGCAAGTTCAAATCTGAACTTCCATGACCTTAAGCGTTTTATCAAAAGTACAAAGCTTAATAAAAAAGCGCACATTCTTTGAACTATTGAACTGCAATATTTTTAACTTACTAGTATTTTCATACTATTAAAAACGTATTTCATAATATTTGCAAATGTCAGGTTGAAATGAAATGATTATGTGTAGAACTATGTGTATGTGTAGAATAGAGAAAACATATGACCCCTCTGTGACTCTCCTTGTTGTAGAACAAGAAGCCAAAATCATACATAGACCAAAACACAGCTGATACTGGGCTAAAGAAACAGCTTCAAGATGCCCTTCTTCCTCACAAAGACACACAGACAAGGAAAGAATGTAAGACTGGCAGCAGCTCACCAGTTCTGTAGATAAAGTTGGCTTCTGCTTCAGAAGAAGACGGTGACAGCAGGTCCTCATCATACTCATTAGAGCTGAAAGAGCCTGAGTGGTTCCTCCTCCGTGCGTCCATTACGCCGTTGGCCACCATTACGTGGCGGAGCGAGTCGTTAAGGTAACGGTGCAACAGACTGCTCTTGTATTTAGGTGGTGACACGTAGTCATCAGACAATGAGGCGTCTGCAGCGGCTCGAAGACCCGCACCCACAGCGCCACCTTCCTTCTTGATGACGCTCTGGTACATTGGCTTGCTGAACTCCCCGACCTGGGCCCGTGCTGCTGGGTCACCATCTGGATGTGATGCAGGATACATGCAAATATGTCAATACACATTTGAGAAGACATTTGCAAAAGAAAAAGAACTGAACTATAAAAAGTCAATATTTTGATCTCCTGCCCTTTACGCCATCTCAGCAGGGAGCGACACGGTCACATTTTCATTTAATCACCCTTCTCTTCTGCATGACCCCTCCAGCACATTGAAAACTCTTGACTGGATTACACTCCTTGAAAACATGGGCCTCCCAACTGCAAGTGAGTGTGTCAGATCAAATTTAGTGCTGAGAGACTGATTGCTGCTACAGAGGCTGAAGCAGAGGAGAGCTGAATCTTTGAGCCTAGAATGGCATCATTTGAGAAAGTATGGAAATATAATAAAATAATGTTCAAGATTTCAAATATATTTACAAAAGATTAAATAAATATTTTAAATATGCATGTGATAAAATGAACAAAATCAAGGCAATTCAAGCAAGCAAACAGACAAAAACAACAGATGGACAAGAATGGCACCTGTTCAAAACTGTTCAAAGTTTGGTGGTTTGGTAATTTTCTTTAAGAAATTAATACTTTTATTTCATTTAAATTAATCAGGAGTGACAGTAAAGAAATGCATAATGTTACAAATGATTTCTATGTTAAATGCTGCTCTTCTGAACTTTCTATTAATCAAAGAATTTTAAAATAAAATGTATCACTGTTTCCAAAAATATTAAGAAGCAACTAATTGAGCAGTAAATCAGCACATTTGAATGATTTGTGAAGACTGGAGTAATGGCTACTGAAAATTTCACTTTGCCATCTCAGGAATAAATTACATTTTAGAACAGATTAAAATAGAAAACAATTATTTAAATTGTGATAACATTGTTTTTCAATTATTTGTATTATGGATCAAATAAATGTAGCCTTGGTGAGCATTTAAATAATTGAAAAAATCTTACCGACCAAACTTTTGAATTGTTGTAAAACAAAGAGTTTTATTAGGGCCAATGGATTGCTTTGACTATATAGATTTATCTACTTTCACACAGTAGCGGCTTTTGTTCTAGACCGAAGTATAAATGCAACAACCGTATGATGTTCATTAATCATGGTACGGACTTGTCTGTTATTTTTGCCAAAATACTGAAAGCCACAAGGACAAGTCAAGAGATAAATAACTCTGGTAGAACTGCAAGTGATAAATCGTCTGATTTCATTCTGCTTTTTGGTAACAAAACCAATAAAAGTATTAACTTTCTCATCAACAGGGGGAAAAAAACTCTTCGGACATTCCAATGTCATATCTCAGCCTTGGAGAGAGCGTGTTCAGTTAATCTTTCCATTCCGTTGATCATTCTGTAAAAAACACCCAATCACTCATCTCTTATTATTTGCTCAGCCACCTGTAGTCCCATCAGTGATTCATTAAAGAATATGAATAAGAGACACTGCCATGTTTTATTACTGGATGATTTGTGAGACTTTGTTTGTTCATTCTTGAAAGAAAACTATCAAGGGCATTACTATTGATTGCAATACAACAGAATGGAAGGTCCAAAATGTTTCCTCCCTTTTGACATTGTCATTAAAGTCAAGAAGTGACAGAAGTTAATACTTTTGTTGCAGAATAAAATTAGACCATTTATCACTTGCAGTTCCACCATTGCTATTTATCTCTTGACTTGTCCTTGTTGTCTTCAGCACACATTTTGCCTTATCACATGTATAGGCAAATCTAAAAGTCAAATCTATCAAATCACTTCAGCAATTTCATTTATAACTAGGTGTGTGGATTCCTTGTTGGTTTTGATTTACTCATTTAAGAAGGCCAAATTACTTTTTTTTTTTTTTTTTTCAGCGTATCAGAACCACATTGCTCACTCCACATCCTAAAAGTCCATATTTTTGAAAGATTGTTTTAGTGCACCCGTATTGTATACTACCTTGACAACCATTCCATAATGTAGGAAACAAAGGTAAACACACTGGAGTTCACACAAACGCAATATTTCCTAGGATACAGGGATAGGATTGCGTGAGTGAATGCCTCCTAAGTGAGCTAGGATTTCACTGCAAGGCTCTATCTTGACTCAAATGTGTGAAGAGCGTGTCTGAAGCTCAGATCTTCTGTAGCACATAATTACTGAGCTCAAACACGGGAACGACAGACCTGATGAAACGTCTGTGCAACAAAGTGTTCCCTCTAAACAACTAGACATTTCATATGCATAGTAAACAACTTGTATGATGTTACATGATGTTCTACTTGTATAATCATGGCTTACAATATGTGGGTGTATCTCACAGAAAATGGGTCACAGAATCAACCCCAACATCAGAAGAAATACACATAAAAAAGGCATGTTTTAATTTTTACAGCTAAACATTCTTCCCTCATTTCTTTATACATACATAAAGCAGTACAACATTGAATATGGAGGGTCAATGAGCTTAATTGTCATTTAAAATGTTGATTTTTTTCATGTTTTTATAGATTAATAATGTATTATTTACTCAACCGTGAGAATATAATCTTTCTATGCTTTTCTCTATGTGTGTTCTGATCAAGAGAAAGACATGTTTTCCTCTGTAAATGTTTAAAAAGTGAATTTTCTATTGATTTTTTTTTAAAGAAAAAAGGTTTAGCGCATCAAAACTTTTACCGATATACCAACATACAGTAACTAGTTATCAATACACCTTCAAAAGAGTTGACACAATCATTTTTCATTTTAAGTTCTGTGCATAAATTCTATGACAAGTTTAGATTTGATAATGAGGGAATTTGAGGTCAAAGGTTAAGCTAGGCTGCTGACACAGTTTCTGTGCCATTTTTCAGTGTAAGAAAAAAAGGAAGTTATTTGTAGAATGAGACAGATGTGAGAGGCACAGACTGGGCATTCCTCTTCTAACCACAGCGTGTGTGTCCTCATCCAAGTCATCTAATCAAGGCACCAAATACAGAGTGTGTATTTGGAGGTCACTGTTAAGCACAGGGGGATGATAAGTGTTCTGACTGAATGTCTCATTGTGTACGGATGCTTATGTTAAGCGATGCGGCTAACAAACATGCAGTCTGTCAGACAGCCAACAACATCCCTGTAGTTGTAACGCCTTAGCGTGTGAATTAGAGCGTAAAAGACAGAAGGAAAAGAGAAAACTTTAGATAGTTAGTTAGGATGTTTTTGTGTTTGTGCATGTAAGCGCAAGATTGTGTGCGAGTGTTTGTGGTTGAGTCCTGACGCCCCGTTGTGGTGTGTTAATCACAGTGTGCATGACTGTCTGTAAGCCTACGCGTCTGTCCGGTTAACTTAAACACAGAGGAGGATGCACATACGAGCGCTGTGCTCGACATACCCCGACCCTGATTTATGGCTCGGCTGCTATACGATGCTATAAAAATGTTTGGAGTGTTGCACTGACTGCGTTGTAATAAAACATCCGCGTTTAAGCATCCTGTCTGGTCTGTTTCAGCTACATGTTGAATAAACCCCAAACAGTTTCTTATAAAGACCATAACACACAAATTCAGCACCAGGATAGGTGAATTTGTTTGTGCTTGTTTGTTTTAAAGAGCTGTTTTACTTGCACTGTGTGTATATACTCAAGCAGTGATGAATAGTGTTTATTACAATATCTGTGCAACACATATTGTACATGTCTGACTATGTATGCACCTTCTTAAAGGGATAGTTCATTAGTTTACTCACCCTCACCTCTCTAGAAGTAAAACTATTAGGGATATTGATCATTAATCACTAATACAATTCCAAGGAAAATGCACGAAAAGGCAGAATAAAACAGAATAAATCATATATCATTACTGTTATTTATCTCTTGACTTGTCCTTGTTGTTTTCAGCACACCTTTTGTCTTGTAAACCTATATAATCATTGACTTAGACTCTCAAGTGCTGTTGAATAAAGAAACTGACTTAAGAAAGAACGGTTTGTGTCCATAAAATGAAACGGTATTGGACCACATTGACTTTCATTGTATGGACCAAAAACCCATTTTTTACAAGACGTTTTGTGTTTGACAGAAGAAAGAAAGTCATACAGGTGAGTAAATCATGACAGGATTCTAATTTTTGTGTGAAGTATTCCTTTTGGTGTGTGTGTTTGTGTCATCCTGGACCATAACAACCACAAATATGAGTGGTTTATTGGTGCTTGATCAACTGGTACACTGGTAAAATAGTTCACCCAAAAATTAAAATTATGCAATCATTTAATCACCCTCAATGACCTCAATCACCCTTTCTTCTGTGGAACACAAAAGAAGATGTTTTGAAGAAATGTTTTTGTCCATACAATAAAAGAGAGTGAGGTCCAAACCAACATTAGAGCCCAAATGACTTTTATTATATGCACAAAAAACACAGACATATTTTAAAAGATCATTTTTGATCATGACAGGAGTTTGATTTTTGGGTGAACTATCCCTTTAAGTGTGCATTTCATCACCACAAACATTGTGGACAACCAATTTTCTAATCAATGGTTGATCAATATGAGTTTTTCAGTGACAGGTTGTTAAACCTTATATTTAGTCTTCGACATCCTTGGTTTCAGCATCACATTCAACCTTGGCACTTCTGTGAATGTGAGTGTGTTTTTGGTAAGTCTCCATAAGGGCACTGCAAGAGTAATTAGGCTCAGTTGTTTTTACACGTGTGACTTTGTGTGCAAGCATGAGCGAGTGTCGTACCATCAGAGCAGGAGTCATCGCTGCTGACGCTCAGTCTTTCCGCGTTGCCCTGGACATATTTGTTGTAGAGTTTGATCCTAAGGGCCCAACTCAAATCAGGCTGCCTTACTGTGTTCTTCAGCCGCCGTCGAGCATTGGCAAACCAGTTAGACACCTGAGAAAAGAGGGAGGGTGTTGGAATGGTACTGAGGAAAGAATGACCAATAAATATAAGGAATTATGAATGTTCATAAAAGACACAAAAGATGTTTATTATTGATTCAGTTTTTCTCTACTACTGTCTTCCATACATAGACGTGTGTGTTTGGACTAAAAGCTCCATATACTGCTTTATTTATTGGGAAACTATGAAAACTATTAAAAATAGCAGGCTGATGCCACACGCAGATATCCCAGGAACACTGTGAATGTAACATCACATTAAGTCTTCTTCAACTGAGACGATGACGACCTGGGTGCTTATTCTGGCCTCTGCCACTCTCACCTAATAATATTCCTTTTCCTCTGCCCGACGTCTGTCTTTTTGCAATAAAAACAATATTTAACCCAGCCTTCTCCATTTCACAGAGACCAGAGACCATTAGATGTTATACTAGGAAAACTTTTCATGCCCGATACACTTCAAGCCACTTATGACAGGCATTGTGCTTTAAAAATGTTATTCAAGCTCTGAGTTTCCTGACCTCTGCTTTATATAAAGTTCTCAAAGAGCAAAAGCCATATTTTTCACTTTAAGCTGGTCAACGGAGGCCAGTTTTTGAGGGAAGCATTGAGTATCACAGGACGTGGTAGCAAAGTACTCTAGCAATGAGAAAAGTTCAAGTGTATTCTAAAGTCTAGAGATGTTCAAGATTTGTTCAGTCACGTAAGATTATTTATTCACTGAAATTGAGCACAAGTTTTGGGTTTGTAAGTCTTTTTTTCCCATATTGCAGTGCTGTCTGCTCACATTTTTTAACAAATGGGTCCTTTTCATGAATATTAGAACCAGATTAAATTTGTAGGGTCATCCAGAAGAGCATCTTCAGGCTGGGCCAATTCTTAACAAATTTAGAGAACATGTTTATGTCTTCATGTACATACAGAGACACAGACTGAGACAGATATGTACACACAAACTGACACTCAGCACGGACTGGAAAACACATATGTGAAGAGTTAAACACAGGCCAGAATGTCTCTGAATTTTAATATATATATTGGTTAAACAATAAAAAAGAAAACCTTCACTAGAGTAAACCTGAGTTGGTTGCAACTTGTGTTTGGAATGAACACCTGCATTTTCATCTCGATGTAAAAGAAAACTGTCATTTTAATAATCCTTCTGTCAAGAACTAGTAGCTCTTGGTAGCACGTGTATGGAAAAGTTGTGCAAAATGAACTTACTCACCTGCACAAGTGTCATTTGTGAGCCAAGCGCAAGAAGGATTTTCTCTGTTTTAGTGGGGTACGGATTGTCCCGGTGTTTGTAGAGCCACTGTTTCAAAGGCCTGGCCATGTCTTGCAGAGCTTGCCGTTTATGCCGTACCTTTCCTGGGTTCTGACGAGACCTGTGGAGAAAAACAAACCGACACAAGCCACATAAATCTTACGACAATTGCACAAGACTTCAGAACGGGCACTCATGAGGAGAAATTCCATAGGATTGATTTATTACATATTTTCCACAGTGAGAAAAGTATTTTTAATTCTTTGGGGGCATTCTTGCTGCCTTCTGTTTTATTGCTAAGAAATGTCAGGAAAATAATCTACAAAATATATTGAAGAATTAACAGAATAAATTAAATGTTTATTATTATTATTATTTTGATTATCAATATGAAATAACAACCACCTTCATGCAAAAGTGACATTCAATGAGCAGACCAATGACCTCGGGGTAAACGTTTAGAACTTTTTGTTGAAAGTTGAAATTAAAAATACAAGCAATGTTTAAAAGAAAACATCTAAAACTGTTATGTTCAATTTTAAGAGATTCTGTAAGGGTTAAATATTCTTAAATGAGAGCCGAACACTCCTGCTCTGTAAAACCAGCATCATGCTATAATTAACTTTCCCAGTGAGGGTTTTTCATTCAAAATCAGTTCACAGTCCGGCTGCAAAAAACAATAACGGTGCACTGAAATAGCTGCATGTAATCCAGCATCTGCACAATGACACAAGTGCTATGTATTCCTCTAGCCTAGGGACTGGAATCATTTGACAAAATAAAATAAAAACAAATCTGCAGATTTGCACAACAAAATGTGTACAAAGTCTGACAGTCACTTTTATTCTCAATTCATGTTAAGTATCCCACTTTTTAAAATAAAGGTTCTTTAATGGTTCCTCTTTCATCAGGAACCCAATACAGGTTATTCAGAGCAACGCATTGGTTTCAGTAGGCGGTTCTCCAGAGAGAGAGAGAGAGAGAGAAAAAAGTTGTTTGTAAAACTTTAAAATGCTCTCCTGTAGCATCGGTCCACAAGTCAGTTTTTCTTCTAATTGGAACCTTTATTTTCAAGCGAGAACAGAAGCTGGTTATTTAAACCTGTAGATGTCAGTATGGCGCTGTTATATCACCTTGTTATCTTCCAAAAACCTGACTGCACATTTAACATATTTTCCCCAGCGCTCCGAGGTTCATGTTCAGCAAATATTTTCCTTGTAACCCAGAACTGTATTAACAACCTAAAGAAGTTTCTTTCCCTGCCTGTTCTCGATATCGGCGACACACACCTCTGTATTTATATTAATAATTTTCATTAGCAGTGATATTCCCCTTGAGGCCAGCAGCGCGGCTATAGTGTTATCCTATTGGCTCCGCTTACACGCGAAAACGGACCTTCAGTAAGCGCGAGACAGACGCACCCGCAGCGGAGGATGTTTGCACAAGTTTTTCACAAGACATCACTTTTAGGTTCGGTGTTGCGGTGTATCGCAGTCGTATAACGAAGCACTGTGTTGTCTGCAAATAGAAAACAGGTTGGGGTAAACAGCTTGGGGCGGTGAGGCTGAACGCGCTGGGTTCGGAGGGCAAATAAGGGATGACATGGTTTCTTCTTGCGCCTTCGCTACAAAAATATTCGTGATTGACTGGACCACACATAGAGTTGAAGGAAATGTTTATTTATTAGAAACAGGCCTGGACGTGTTTTAAATTTGCTACCGAACACGAATGACCTCATGTACCCCAACGACAAGCCCCTGCTAATTCAGCACCATCGACAGCGACTTAATTGAATTGTGAATATTAATTTCCTGCAATTCTCTTTTTGAAACCTCAACGTATCCTAGATAAGGCGGCGGCGAACAGGCTGTAAATTCAAACCATATGCTCTCTAACCACAACTGAGTGCAAATCTATGGAAAGAAAACACAAAGACTATGAAAAGTCAAACAGTTGGACGTGCCACTGCTTTTCACCGTTGGCTCTAAAACTGAACAACTTGATGTTTATCTTTAATAAGGTTCTCCGTGCTGTCACGCGGTTAAAAGCATTAACAGCGTTAAAATTACCATCATTATATTCGGGGGTTTTTTTCCTGCTAAGTATCTTACCAGAATAATTAGGCTGATTATTCCGTCCTGAAAAATAAATGATGTGCATAGCAGTTATCATCCACTGTGAAAAAAATCCAACCTTTAAAACTTGCGGTGCTAATGTGACAATCTGCAGTGATAAAACGTTCTATTTTTTTTCTAGTTTTCTGATTAAGAAAATCGAGTGAAATTGAGGGAAACAAATATTTCACTTAATGAAACGTGAAAACATTTTACGGTGCATCTGCTTCATATCTGGAGAAGTGTTAATGGATTTTTTTTTTAAAGTAGGAAACACGTCCACGAACCTGCAGTACATTTTATAAAAGACACTGAAGTTTGTGACATACCCGGATCTCCTGTGCCGGATAGCTGAGCTGTCTTTGATGACTGGGCTGCTGGCGAGCAGGTCCGGATGCTGTCCATCTATCACCTCTAGATAATTTCGACTGCTTCTTTCCACCTCATTCGCCTTCTCTTCGAATAAAACCTGGCTGCTTAACTTATTAAACACAATTGTGTTCATCTTTGGTAATATTAGTCCTTCTTTCCCCGTGTCCGCTGAAAGCGCCCTGGCCGCCGCGGGGATGTCCTACTCAACGGAGCCGCTGCGCCTTGTCAAAATCCTGTGAAACAGAAAAAGGTGACTTTTATGTTCACTATCATCGGTCTCACTATCATGAGTCCCCCCAGACGTACATTTCAAACAAACTTCATTCTCTGTAGGTAAAAACTGTTTTAATTTTAATGTAGCCTAAAAACGCCAAAAGAAGATCACCTCAGTCAAAACAAAACACTCAAATCTAATTAAGCGCAAGTCTGAGACAGGCGCGGGTGAGGATTATTTGACGGAACTGATGACTCTGATATGTTTGAAACCTCTGCAGAGTTTATTTATGCAAACTTGCATAACATCAGAAATATTCAGAATGAATGATGCCTGTTTGACACAAGGAGGTCTATAATCCCGCGTTGACCGGTCAGTAACGCACAAATAGCCTATTTCATACAACTAGAACAGAACGTGTGTCATTTTACATGTAGAAATATTTGTTTATCATCCAGCCTACTTCATCTGATGCGATTAAATATTTTTTTCCGTACTTTTTATCTATTTATACATCCCTATGGAGAGAGAAACCGATTCATGAGAGAACAAAAGTTAACATTTGTGGACCTTCTGTGCAATCCATAGTGCGCGATAGAAATGAACCAAAAAACTGTTTGACATCCCTGTCATAGTTCAATGAATGTGACGCGACACGACTCGCTTAGTGAAAACATTTAGAAGTCATAACTGAAAACACTTGTAAAATATAGGCCGAATGAACCTACCTGAACGTAACCCCTTCTGCGTCTTTCTGTAAAGTGTAATCCAGTTTCCAGTTTCCCATTCCCCTCTCACATGTTCTCCGCTCTAAGATCCTGTGCGCAAACCACACGAACCGCTTTCGCCTCTGTGCTTTATTCAAGCGCGCCCGGAAACATGAATACACGACTCGTCTCGTGTTTCCCAGCTAAGCGGCTCAGACGGCGAACATACAGTGATTGTTTTATGCCGGTTCCGCCGCCCTGCAGGGGGAGGCTACCGGGAGACATCCAGTGCAACAGTGTATTCCCTTGTGTGGGTTCACGTCTGGAACGCGTCCATCAGCCGACTGCATGAGAGTTGTATAAAGTTACTAAAATCAGCCAGAGCTGGTGTGATTGGACGCAGTTTGTCAGAAGCAGCTTCACCTGAGTCTGATGTGCAAAACAGTCACACTTTTGACGCGAGACAAATGAATGGATAAATTGCAGTCGAGTGGAGAAATAAGTCATTTCTATTTAGGCGTGAGGTGAAGAGACTAATAGACTAATGTTCAGAAGCACGAAATTAAAGAAGTGTTGTAAAAGATTTGTTTTTCTTTTGTCTGTAACTAAATAACTAGTGTTATTTAGGTTATACTGATTAAATATTTGACAAATTAGCTTATAAATCCACTATTTAGGCTACAGCCTAAATTAATGTCAAGTAGGCTAGGCCTACATACACATAAAAAATAGCCTACGTTTTTGCTAAGGGCACATATGTGCGTCCCTGATAATTGTCTTGTTCAAGTTCTAGATCGTGATTCGTTATCGTTAAAGTGCATGTTCTGACTATCTTAAAGTAATCTAATTTGTATTTCATATCAGACATCATATCAAATCCCATGCTATCGTTAAATAATATATTTGGTTTCATTCCCTGTAATAACGAGAGACCTCGCGGAAGTCTGGGTTCCTCTCGTTCACCAAAAACGCTTACCGCTCTAGGACAGAAAATCCCTCGAGACCTCATTTTTATTGTCTTAACATTTTGAGAGCGGAATCACTTCATTGAACAACCTAATTCTTTCCCAAACATGGTTACCGAGGTCTACAATTACTTCTATTCCAGTTCGCTTAAGAACCTCTATAAACCAATATATAAACAAATTAATTATATCAACGCCATGTGCGATGCTTTATCGGGAGACTTAGCGTGCTGAGGAAACGCTGCTCGCGTGAGTTCCCTCGCGAGCATCGATGTGATTCTGGTACCCTCTCATTTTCCCAAATTACACGACTTACACGTCGCATTGAATGCCACTGACTGTGTCTTTCGGGTTTATCCAGGGTAGTGTTTGGAGGTGAAGTGACTAAACTCGGAGGCACATGTGCGCTCCTTACGCCCGTATAATTGGCGCGTTCCTTTTATTTGGGTGTATTTTTACCTATTTAATGAACAAACACTCCCAGGGATCAGCAGAGTGACTCACTCCCCTCGTGAATGCAGTCCATGGAGAAAAAAAGACAGTGCTGCTCGACCACTAACGACCACTGAAACGATGTCTTTTCTCTTACTGTCTCTTGTCTACCAGGGTTTTACCACATGTGGGTGCCCACAGGTTTACTCCAACAGTGGCATCTCCAGAGTAACCACATGCCCCTGGGCAGGTAGTCACATCACTTTGTGGTGTACTTCATTTTGTGGGATGCCCACTGTGGTGTGGTAAGAGGGAGAGATAATGTGTGCTGTGAAGCCTTGCTGAAAGTGTAATGACCCTTAAATGCACTTCACCAGTAAACTGCCCTGCTGTTTTGGGTGTCTGCCAGACCAAGTGTCTTATTTAAGATCTAGTCAGGTTTATTTGTACAGTTTCTACCAAGCTGTCACAAAGCAGCTCCGTGGGTCATCAGTGGGCAAGGAAAAACTCGGAGAGAACCGAAGACCTAAATACCTATAATTTGACAGTACGCTCTTAAAAATAAAGGTTCTTCATTGGCATTTATAGAAAATAGGTTCTTGATTAAAGTGTTGAAAAAAATGGTTCTTTTAAGAACTGTTCATTGTAAGGTTCTTTGCGGAACCCAAAATTGTTCTCTACAGCAGGGGTGTCAAACTCAGCTCCTGGAGGGCTGCAGCCCTGCAGAGTTTTGTTCCAACCCTGCTCCAACACACAAACCATGTAGTTTTCAAATAAGCCTGAAGGACTTGATTAGCTGGATCAAGTGTGTTTAATTAGGGTTGCATCTAAACTCTGCAGGGCTCCGGCCCTCCAGGAACTGAGTTTGACACCCCTGTTCTACAGCATCACTGTGAAAACCTCCTTTTGGAACCTTTATTTTCAATTTAAAGATGCACGTTGGCTTGCAAAGAGAAAATCTGACAGAAAATCTTTTACTGAACCCGTGAGCAATGAACCCAAGTGTTCTTCATTACGATTTTATTTTCTCTTCTGCTGGGGCAGCATACCTGTTTTTTATTCGCTCTGTTGCCGCAACAGCATATGCATAAAAAAACAATTAAGTGTTTATGGAGAACTAACCCAAACCCCACATTCAACACACAAGTTTGATGACAAACCAAGAAGTTTTATTCAACTAAATGCCACACCGCTGGAGCTTTCAGGATGTGTTAGGGCTAGACGAGATCCAACCATGTTTCTCACAGTTTCCAACATGGCGAACCAAAGAGTAATGGAACTAGGCTAAATTAAACGCAGGTAGTTCTTTTGCCGTAGTTGTAATTTCCTGACATTAGCTCGATGTCAACATGTTTTGTTTAGTAATCTACTGGGTCGCCTGGCTCTGTGTTTTGGCACGCTGTTATCTTTTCAGGTTGCACTGTTTTCAGAGGTAATACTGTTCCTTTTTTGAAGTGGCTGCTTATTCGTGCGGTTGGTGTATTGAGGTTGGACGCTTCGTGACCTCATATTAAGAATCCTGTGTGCACGCTGACAGCGCAGGGTTTATTTTAGATTTCAGGAGAACAAAGGAACTTCAATATAGCATTACATGGAGCACATTTAGACATGCTGCCATTATGTGATTTACAGATAGCATTATAAGCAACTAGCAGCAGTACATCAAATACGTAAAAACCATAAAAGATCGTGGCACATAAGGATGATTGGCAGCAGTTTGATATATCTGGTCCGATCAGTTACCACCACCTTCTCCTGCTGTGTAAAAATCCAAAGCAAAAAGCTCCCATTACACAGTCTAGAACACACTATATGAACAGAAAAAATTCTGATAATCATCAGCAGTTGGCCTGTCGCTGTACTCCCTCTGTCTGTCTTTTTCCGTCTCGGTCTCAACCTCCTCTCTCTTTCTCTCACCCATGTTGGGTGCTGAGAGCTTGATGAACACATCCTGATGAAAATTCAAGGATAATATCATTCTTGGTCCAGAGCCACAAGCCTCCCAGGCAGGTTTAGAACCAAGAAAGGGGAAGGTCTGTGCTGCTCTAGACCTCCTATATGTCCAAGTGTTTGATGTGTGTGTGGGAGGTAGGTAATGTATACTTAGTAGGCTATATACACTTATATCAGGTTACTATCATATTGTCATACCAGACTCATTAACTGGCATCATTTTTCTACAATAATATGATATAATACATTCTGCAAGTTGCATTGTTACAGCAGTAAGGCAAGTTACATAGGAAACTGTTTTTATGAGTCGTTGAATTGTTCACTCGAATGATTTAAAACATTTTGAGTAGGTACTTCTTTTGAATGTTATCTTTCGTCCGTTACAAAAAGTATGTTGTATATAGTATGAATTTAATTCAAATGTACTACATTTACAGGGGTGCACATAGGTGGTAAGCATGTGCGCATGCATGACCAAAATAAAAAGTGCGCTGTGTAAATAAGCTCAGAACGCTCATTGCGACATGGTTGACAGCTGTTAATGCACAATTACTATTGGAAAACCGCAATGTATAAGATTTATATTCAAACTGAAAGCATAAATCTAGGCTACACGCTGGCATTTTCAAAGCAAAATTCTGACATTTCATTCACTGATGCTCTTCAATTGTCAGAGCTAAACCCGGCAGCACATATACTTACTTTCCGGCAACCTACCAAAATAAGAGCTTGCTGATTTTAAGTTTGAAAATGACGAAAAGTCAGATTAAAAAAAATGTTAGCATTTTATTTTTAAGTTTACTATAAAATAATTGTAATACTCCCTTTTTATTTTAAAATAAAATAATCTTAATCACACTTTATTATTTTGTTTAGTTTATTAAAAAAAACTAACTAAAAAAGTGCAATAATATTATCTTCACTACTATTATTATTTTTTTTTGTAGTTCTATTTAATGGGTCACACTATGTGCAGTGTGAGGACCAAACCAAATCTCCAGGTTCTCTTATGGCCGAACCAGGCTGAACTTATGTGCATCCCTGTGTCATGCGACCTACAGCATCAATCATGTCACTTTACTGCTGTTCACAAATCCTCTCCCATGGCCTCATGTGTCCACTTTCTGCGCACTTCAGAATCCCACCAAGTATTTGTGAATACTGTGAATTTGGACATAGTACTCATTTCACATACTGTTTTTCACCTACTAAGTACGCATATTCAAATGCAGCCACTGTCTACATGAATGAATCACTGAATCACTCATTTAAATGATTTGTTGAAAAATGTGTTTCCTTTAGGACCAATCTGAAGCTTCTGCCGGCTTTGTTACTAAGGCAAAAACGGTAAAATCACACTCTCTTAGTGGGTACTTCTTTTGAATAAGTAATTACTCAACTTTTAAAAAATGTTCTATATAGTATGAATGTTAATGTAATCCAGATGTACTAAATATGTCATGTTACCCACGTCAGATGAGTCACTTCACAAATCCTCTCTCATGGCCCCTGAGGATAATAAAGTGTTTATTGGATGCACACTCCAGAATCTTGTCAGAAATTGCAAATGATTCAGGAACCTTTTGCCTATATGAATACTGTGAATTCAGACATACTACTATTTTCACATACTGTTTTTCGTCTACTATATAGTAGGGAAATATGCATATTTGGATGCAGCCAATGTCTTTATGAATAAGTAATTGAACCCTTCAGTTTGGGCGAATGCAGACTAGATTAATATTCATAAGCCCAACAGTCTCGTTGGCATTAGCAAGACAGACAAGCAACTGACCCTTCGCAGGGAGCTTGATCTAACCAATCATAATGACAAATCCGCTATTTTGTCCAACAAGCCAATCAGACAGGAGAGTAGATAAACTTTGGTGAACTTAAACTTGAAAAATAGTGTGTACTGAAATCTTTCCGTGGTTGAAATAATGTCGTCATGTTGTCAGTGTCATCTTTGCTCCATAATGTATTTTTCACTGCGTGAGAACATGATGTGTAGCATGAGAGCGGCATGGCTTGCATGGCTAGCAACAGTAACGAAGGGGGAGGGTCTTTATGAAGGGTCAGTTGATTGATTGCTGTCAAACGATCAATCACAATTAATCGCATCCAAAATAAAAGTTTTTGTTTACATAGTATGTGTATACTGTGTATATTTATTATGTATATATAATTACACACACAGTGTATATTTTGAAAATATTTACATGTAAATATACATGTATATATTTATATTCATATAATTTATATTATATATAAATATATATAAAAGTAACATTTTTCTTAAATATATACATGCATGGGTGTGTATTTATATGTACATAAATATACACAGTATACACACATATGCTATGTAAACCAAAACTTATTTTGGGTGCGATTAATCATTTGACAGCACAAAAAAAAAAAAAAAAAAAAAAAAAAAAAATTA
>JAFVLL020001302.1:0-10801 GCA_021397915.2 Tor tambroides
TTTGGAGAGGCTGCCTGCAAAGCCATGGTGTACATCATCAATGCCTGCATGTACAGCAGCGTCTTCATCATCACCATCATGAGCGTGGAGCGCTTTCTAGCTATCAGATACCCCTTAAAGATGCTGTATTGGCAAAACATGATGTCCATGTCCAGAATACTGGCAGTGACCTGGATCCTGTCATTCATTTTGGGGATTCCAGTCATCCTAACCCAGTATATCGATGAAGATGAAGATGGAGTGAAACATTGCTTCTACCGGGAGTACAACTCTATTTCCTTTGAAGTCTTTTGTATATGTTTGGAGACTCTGCTTGGCTTCATTATTCCATTTCTCACACTTGCGATCTGCTACTGTCAGGTTGCAGTACAGCTCCGAAAGGTGCGCTTTAGGACCAAGAAAACGGCCTTTCTCATTTGTGGAGTGGTCATGGCCTTCATTTTGTGTTGGTTACCTCACCATATCCTCAATGTCGTAGGGATGGTGCTTCTTCTAGTAGGACAATCAGATGAATGGTCTCATATCCCAGATAGTGTTGTCTTCATTTCTGGAGCTCTGGCATTTATCAGTAACTCAGTAAACCCCGTGCTGTATGCATTTGCTTCTAAAAACTTACATGGAAGTCTGAAGAAGTCTGGGATAGTGAAGCTGTTTCAGGATTTAACAACACAAACACAGCAAGGCTTCTTACAGGATTCTGGACAGCAGGATGGAAAGATCCTTGAAGATCCCAATGGTGGTGAACACGAGGGATCTCACAGATCTCTGAGTAACTGCTAGACTTATAAGAAATTAAGATATTTTCTTAATGGTCAACTTTATTTAAATGCCATAATATGTCTGTTTGTTAATAGTCAAAATTGTTTAAATGCCACAATATTCATTTGTTTTTTAAATCAAAATCGTTGAAATATCAAACTTTTGTGGTCAAAAATTGAAATGCCATAACATTTCGATTTTTTTATTGATGATACTTGTTTAAATGCCACCATATCTCAAACATTTGTGATCAAAGTTGTTTAAATGCCATTACATTTTAACTTTTTTTAGTCAGAGTTCTTTAAATGCCATAATAGTTGATTTTTTTTGAATGATTAAAGTTGTTTAAATGTCATAACACTTAATACAGAGGTGAAAAATTGATTTAAAAATAAAGAAATAAATAAAAACCTAAAATATTCTGCTTGAGCATGTGTAAGGCTTTAAAAATGTTTCTCTGCCTCAGTATTGTATATCTGAAGGGCCTTTAAAATATATACTTATATATATATTTGTCCTGTGCTGTTAAAATAGGCCTAGTTAAAACTCCGCAGTGAGGTAAACTGTCTCGCCCACATTGTCAGAAATTCATGAATGTAAACACAAACCATAATTGCATCCACTTTTTACAGAAGTCTTATATCTGAATTCGAAGTTGTGATGCTCCTCCCATGCTAACATACACACACTTTTTGGTTGTCTTTTTCACAGACAATCACTTCAGATGTTTTTCTTTTCTGTGCTTGAGAGTTCTGTTTTTCTCAGTTCCCACAAAAGGGAAGTGAGTTTTGCTGAGGCAGGTTTTCTAGCTCAGTGGTTAGATGTATAGCAGACTCGAGTGGACAGAGAGGGAATCATGAACGCTACGGCTTATTTTCAGGAGGATGAGGAGACCGAGCTGGGCTTGGTGGGGGCCTGTGTGATCCTGGGGGTGTGTTTCCTGGTGGGCACACCTGGGAACCTGCTGGTGGTGTGGACCATCTTGAAGCATGTGAAACAGCGTTCACATACGGTGCTTCTCATTCTCCACCTGGCAGCCGCAGATCTTCTGGTGCTGGTCACACTGCCGCTGTGGATCTACTCACTGGCCCGTTCCTGGGTGTTTGGAGAGGCTGCCTGCAAAGCCATGGTGTACATCATCAATGCCTGCATGTACAGCAGCGTCTTCATCATCACCATCATGAGCGTGGAGCGCTTCCTAGCTATCAGATACCCCTTCGCCTCAATCGTCTGGAGGAGGAGACAAGCACTGAACAAGGTACTTCTAATGATATGGATGGCTTCGTTTCTCCTCAGTATTCCCATCATTGTAACTCACACTTTGGGAGAAGTTCATGGACAAAATCAATGTCTGTTCAGGGAGTATGAGACTGATGCCCAGGAGGCCGTGTTGCTTGTTTTAGAGTCTCTTATAGGCTTTTTCATCCCTTTTTTCACTCTGTTGGTCTGTTACGGCTGCCTCTTCAGTCGTATAGCGCAGATGAACTTCAAGTCCAAGCGTAAGTCAACGGTTCTCATCTGCAGTGTGGTGGTGATGTTCGCTTTCTGCTGGATTCCTCATCATGTGGGGAACCTTCTTTCCCTCATCTCGCTCGCTCTCAAGCATTCAAACCCCGACATGGCGGAAAGTTTGGAGGAAGCCTGCACCACAATGACCATTATAGCAGGAGCCCTGGCGTTCATCAGTAGCTCAGTCAATCCAGTGCTTTACGTGTTTGCCGCACGTACCTTTCGTAGCTCGCTCTGGGAAACTGGAATACAGAAGCTCTTCCAGCATCTGTCCAGTGCAGTGTCAGGTGAAGGAAATAAAGAGTTATCATTTGTGTCCAAAAGACAGAGTTCACACACCACCAACTCACAGTGTCTCACGGACTCAAAAGTGCCTGTAGATGTGGCTATGGAATCATGCATCAGTACCTCAGACTGACTCTGTAAGAAGCTTTATACCCACAAACTCAATAACAGTAATAACCTTTACAACCGTTATTTCTCAGAAAAAGAGTGCTTGAAGTTTTTAATGTAATTTTGTATTTCAGAATTGCATTCATTTTTGAAGTAAAATATTTGCTTGTGCCTTGTTCTTTGTGTTCTGAGTATATTTACATTGTCTTACATTGCAACTGCATATTCTACGATGAAACCACTTTTATATTTCTGATATAACTCAAATGCCTTTATAGCAAATATTTCTGTCTGTTTACAATCAAATTCCCATGGTATCTTATGTAAACAGACTGTCTTTAGTCTTACATCTGTGTATTATGATTTCAACAGCTTCCTTCTCCTTGCAACGTGTGTGTTTGTGATTCTTGTAAAAGAGTGAAAGAGGAAGTGGGCATTAAACGGAACAGACGTCCGTCTGGAAGAAGATTCCACTCTAATGTCATTCTTTTCTATATTGCTCCTTTCATATGAAAATTAAACTGTTATTTTTTAAACCTAAACATATAAATTGTCTTGCATAAGGCCACTGTCTAGCAAAAAAAAAAAAAAATCTTACCAGGCTGTTTCTTCATCTGTGAAATCTTTTGTGGCACTTTCCAGTCATATACCTTTATTAACTGAATTAATATAATAAATAAATTTGTTGAATTTTTGAAATGCAAAATTTGTACCTACATGAGTAAAAGCTGGAATACATTACACGACATTTGTACAAATTTTTGCCCTGATTAGCACTCTGGATGAATCAGCTCTAGTTGGCCAAAGTCAGAGCAAGTCTGCAGATTTTGGTCAATCAGAGTTGACGGATTTCACAGACAATTGCACAGTGTAGGATGGGCACAGGTGAGCCAAACTGTGTGAGTTTGCTGTTTTCAGAACAACTTTGAAGTCTAGTAGTGTGTTATCCTCAGTTAAAGCCCAATTTTTCTTTGTGACCATTTACAAAGGTGACAAGTGTATGACGCCCAGTGTTTTAAAATCTGATTTTCAAGGTCATGTAATGTATTCCAGAGTGGTGACATGACATTTCTCATGATGTGACATGTGGTTCTATTTCTATCTCTCTTTTACACCACAAATTTCATGACTGAAAGAATCAGCTGACCATTGCTCAAGATGAAACCAGAGAGAAGGAGAGAGGTGCTTGAGTCTGGAAGAGGACATGGAATCGTCACCTAAGTTTGGCACGCAATGGAATAGTGAGAGGGCTGCAGACAAACAGTCTCTGTCTGGCTTTTTGTCCGATTTCATTACTGACACACAAACACACAAGAGCACTGAATCATGGAAACAAAACTCAGATCTCAGTACAGCTGTCTCTATATAGAGTATGTGTATGGAGCCCAGGACAGGTTTGGGCTCCTAAATTATTTAAAGAATTAATTTTATTTCATTTCTTTTTGTGCCGTTCCAAGCTATGTCATAGTGCCATGTATTTTTTTCTTTTGCCCAATTTAACCTTAAAACCCAAACCTGTTACCTATAATTGTATTTTTCCTTTAAAAAAAAGAGCGGAACAAACACTCAAAAGCATTACATTTCGAAGGGGAAAAATAATTTGGCTATATAAAGAAAAACAAAGTTGGACATTAATCGCGGCAACGATTTTTTTTAAGATTACGGTGTTCCTGACATATAAAAGATATTTAAGAATTTCTAGTCAGATTGTAGTAGCAAAAGAGCACTGAATAAGACCCGCCCGTAAACGTCACTTTAAATAACTGAAGTGTGATTGGTGGTTCAACGTGTCAGTCAAACTGCCCCTTCATAACTTCATAAACAACTACATGGCCAGAATAAACTACTATACAGTATGTAGCACAATTAATATCGATAGTCTAAAACTGTATTGTGAGATTATGTGTTTGTCTAGTGAGAGTGGCAGAAACGAATATATGCCGTTTTTAAGATTTTATGGAAGCGCACTGGCCACATCTAAAAACAAAACTTTTATTCGAGCTTTTATTCAGGGAGCTCATATATGACGTTGTCTTAATCTTGTGTGAGTGTTTTTAAACATAGGCCTGTGTCAAAGCTTTTCAAAGTTTATTTCTTTCAACGTAAGTGCACCTTTTTACGTAAATAAAAACGTTTATATTAAAAGGTAACAGCGCGTCTGCATAGGTGTGTAACAGCAAAGCAGCACAAATGAATTCTGATCTTCTCTCCTACTTCCTAGCGCGTAATGAACCAATCAGAACGGGTTACATAGGTGCCGTGGCAATACGCCCCGCCCTCACCTTTACAAACCAGCCAATCAACGCGCTCCCCCGGGAGATTGACTCCAAACAGGAGGCCGAGCCAAAGCCAGGTAACTAAGAAAAAACGAGACAGCGAGAAAAGCCTTCAGGGCTTGTTATAGGGTTAGCGTGAGACGAACCAGGACTTTTTTCTGCCTTCTTTACCAGTCAAACCAGTAACTCTGGATAGAGAGCACACAAGTACTGCAACAGGTAGAGTCTCGTGCCGCACTCTCTCTCGTGTCCTTCTCCTGGAGTAATCTTCTGTCCTTCCTCGTGTACTTCAGTTGAATTTCCATTTCTTTTGTTTGCTTCTCTTGGAGAAAGGTGAACCCTCGTGTTACTGTTTTATTTGATCTTTGCTCTTAATTGTAGTTTTTACCCTTGTGGTCCCTGATGGCTTCGCACAGTGATACTCTGGTGGTGTTCTTTGGGGCAACAGCTGGTGCAAATGGGGGTAAACTGGGGTCGGATGAAAGGGAATTAATTCTCTTGGTGTGGCAAATTGTGGATCTACATGAAAATAAGGTACGGACCTTTTGACCCTGTTGTAAGGTCTCTAAATTTAAACTACCCACCTAGTAATGTGCTAGTGTTAGAAACCACCTTGACAGCTGACATTCACCAACAAGGTGCGCTTTTAGAGAGCTAAACGCGCTACATTGTGATTTACATTACCAGCAACAGCTGTTTTATTTGATGATCTGTTTGACAGCTTGATTCGAGCTTTATGTGGTCTTTTCAAGCCACGAGAGACGAAAGCGTGCCTTGTTTGGTGCGTGTCATCGCCTGTAGGTCAGTAACCCTGCCGTGTCTGCTTTGCATTCACACAAACACACTGCCTGAGATATCATCATCATCATCATCGCCATAGTGACTCGGTGTCAAATCCAGTGAGCTGCCTACCTAGACCGCATAGGCGCGTGGAGAACATTGAACGTTGCGTCTGTGTTCTCGACGGCCAGGTGTGTTAAAGGGGGCGCCGATGAGAAACCCCGCTAGAGTTGCATTGCGAGGCCGGTTGAAAGAGATGATGTTGTTAACAGGTGGGCGAGCTTCAGCGGACTCTAGTACAGCCGGACAGTGTGGATCTGTCGGAGCAGTGCAAGGAAGAGACCGGGCTCACGGCGGAGGAGCTGTGCAAGGCCGAGCCCCTGGAGAGTGTCCTGCAGCAGGTGAGAAGAGACCATGTGTTTCTTTAGTTTGAAATAATATTATAGATAAATGAATTAAAAGTTACATATTAAGCAGCGACTCGCATCATTTTAGTATGTGTCAGCATAAGGTAAGTCTTTGATATTGTCCACATGATTTTAGCATTTGGTTGATTTTTAGGAGGCTTGCTGTGGTGTGTAATGTGTGTGTGGTTTGGGTGTGGGAAGGAAGGCAGGCACAGACGCTCTGCTCTAGGGGAAGAGTGCAGGTCTAGTCTTGTTGTGGACTGATGTGTTGAGCAGACATCTGGAAGACGGAATGTTTACCTGCGAATGCACCTACCTGAGAACCATATATGTCAGGGAGTGAGCAAGAGTGATACAGACACAGTGGGGTGAACAGAATAGAAGAGAGAGGGATTAAAATTAAACGGAGCGAGCCAGAGAGATGTTCCTGTTTTTCTTTTCTGCTGCTATCCAGGCTCATTTATCGAGCAAGATATGTACAGTTTCGGGTGGCTCCTTAGTTTTGCTGGTTTGTTTTGCCAAAAGGCGGTTGTCGCCAAACGTGTTTCTCAAGCATGACGCAGAGAAAATTTGTTTGTACTTGGTAAACCTGCTCCCACCCCCCAGTGTTTCATAATGGACACCCTCTCATTACTGTCCCACAGAAAGGTATATAGAGCTCAGAGTTTAAGCTCAGTTGTGGGACTAGACGTTTGTTGGAATTTATATATTTCATTTATTAAAGTACAAATGGAAATCATTAAACAATGATTGGTCTCATTTAACACATTTATTTTCTCACTTTTTTTAAATTTTTTTTTATTGCATACCTTTGTAGCATTCAGGTGGTGGCATGTTATCTTGATTCAGTTGTAGCCTATCCCCAGGGGGCTCTGTAAATATTAACTAGTGAAATCAATTTCTCCCTGCCTAGCTTTCAGAGAGAGATAGTGCTTGTTTTTCTATCTATCAAACCATTGGTTCATTTCAGTTCAGTTCAGTTTTCTTGTTGTTTTCAAAGAAATACACCCACTTCCATCAGGTGTTGTAAGAAACTAGGAGTGGGTGATATGACCAAAATTATTTCATGATATGAGTAACTTTATTTCACAAATACTAACATATAATCACAATATAGTTTTTATTTAATATTTGTTATTAAGAATAAGAACAAAAAGCAAATTACAAACAATAGGATGCAATATAGGAAATAACATGAACTTTTCCAGGTACAGTACATCTGTTTAACGGTATCGTTCAAGTGAAAAAATTGAATTATCAGATGTAAAATAAAACTGCACATTCTTCACTGTATGAATTAAATATGCACTGATTCTTATTAAAGCTATAAATCTGATCATCACCTTGAGTACTTTTTCTCTCAGATGTCTCAGCTTGAAGCAGTTGTGTGTGAATATATTTGCATACAATGATGTAGCAGAATCTATCTCTAAACACTGTATATTGTCACCACAATATTTAACATCATACCGCCCAGCCTTATAAGGAACAGTGAGGGGTTTGGGGAAGGGTTGACAGAGTCTCTCAGGACTTTGACCTTTTGTCTTAAGTGAAAGAATCATTAAAGATCAATTCCTTATACATTTGGTGACACATCTGTTTTCTCACTGTTGTGACTCACTGTTTTTTATAAAATCCTCACCAGTGTGTCTGGGTTAGAAACTGGTGTTCAGGAGGGTTTAGAGTGGCTTACCCTATCTTACTCACAGACTTGAGTCAAACCTGATCTGTTCTGTTTGTATTGAGATGCGTATCCAAAGTGAAACGCAGGAAAAAACATTTATAGCTGCTGGCACTCACCTGGTGACTCGCTTTGGCTTTGCACCTGCTTTTAGACGCTTCTTAGACTCTGTGGGAATGGTGTGGTGCTAACACACCTGTATGTGTGAGGTAGAAAAGACTTTAAACAGAATAAAATTGTTACTATGAGGTCATGAGTGTGTTTGTGGGAGAAAGTGATCTTGGGTGTGTTTGAGAGAGACAGGGTGTGTTAGAGAAAGTGTGTGTTATTCTGTGAGCTCGCTGAGAAAGCACAGCAGGCTGGTAGGAGCATGTCAGTACCTGTGTGTGATGAGCAGAGAGCTTTATTTCTCTACAGACTGTCAATGTGCAGGGAGGTTTCTGGGAAATGCCTCTATGAAAGGATGAGTGACACATTGATCCATTCTTTCATTCAGCCTCAGAAAGACTTCCCATAAGTGAAGTGGTCATTTATAGAAATGAATTAGATGGACTGTGTCTCATGTTTTTACAGCATTGCAGAATGGATTAATCAAAACCGGTTGTATGTGACTGTTGCTTAAACATCCGGGTAGTTCAGCCGGCACATCCTGTTACCTTATCTAATGACACTCCCACTTTACTTCATCCTGAACAGACAGGTTAAGTTCTACTCAAAAGTAACTATGCCCTATTAATTTTGCAGGGCAGACAGGGCATTACTGTCTTGTGTTTTAGCATTTAGTACATTTTTCACGAAACCTTATGTCATTATCGTTCAAAAGTTTGGAGTCGGTAAACCTTGGAAAAAAAAAAATCACAAATATTTTAAACAGCGCAACTGTTTTTAATGTTGATGATAATAAGAAATGTTTCTTGGGCACCAAATCAGCGTATTAGAATATTCTGAAGGATCATGTGACACTGATCGCTAGAGTAATAACTGCTAAAAAACTGAGCTCTGCTATCAGTAAAATATTAAATTTGAATGTAGTTATTTTATATTGTTATAATATTTCACAATATTACTGTCTTTTTTCAAAAACATTTTTTTCCAAAAAAAAAAAAAAAAAATCGTATCAACCCTAAGCTTTTGAACAGTAATATATGTAAGGAATATTTTCTGCTGGTAGTTGTTTGGTGTACAAAAGCAATTTTAGATTCACAGGTTTTAAAATGAATGGTAAAAGCTTGGCACTCGGGATCTTAAGTGACCACCATAAGTGCACTTTACTAATAGCCTTAAGGAACAATCTTTCGTAGAGGGATTCTGCTGCTCACTTGCATGTGACCTACAGATGGAATCCCTTTCCTTCAAGATAGCAAAAATTGGAATTCAGCCTCTTTGTGTACACACACACACACACACACACACAGCAAACATGGCTAAACAGGACACACTGACTGACTGTCATGCCAAAGATCAAATTTCTCTCTCAGTGACAGCTTGGCAGAGGAGAATGCGAAACTGAAACTCAGATCAAGTTTAACTGCCATGTGTATCTTATGCTAACTATGCAAATGCTTTTTCTCAATGCTGGACTGGCTATTTTACTCATTCTGTTTTTTTACTTAAAGTAAAAATAATAAATTTCTTTGAAGTTTTTCCTTTTCTAGCCAGTGAAATGTTACTCTTCATATCTAGCTTTTTCCTGGAGTTTGATCTCCCCTCTCTAATCGTGTGTAGGCAGAGGGTGTGTCAATGTGTTTTAGCAGAATATTTGTGTAGCAGAAATTAAGTTTGTACTTATTTATTGCAGTTGCTAATTTGTGCAAGGTGGGGTTGTGTAGTAAAAACAGTCATGGACGCACAATACACAAGTGCACACACACCAGCTCCAAATGCTAAGTGAATGCATAATTTTGTGTGTGTGTGTGTGTTATGAGTGTGACTGTGTACTATTTAAGCCTTCCTTGAGATTACTTAAAATGAGATGTAAAGCTCTTGATGTATACTTGTAGAATAGTCAGGTATTTACGAAAGTCCTGTTAAGCCCTTAATGACTAACAGAAGCCTCTTATTTGCATGAGGTATGAAGATGGACAGGTTATGTGAAAAAACGGCATGTCACTCACTGTCCAAGAGCATGATGGGAAAGTCTGAAAGAGTTGCAGTTCTGCCTTTTAGTAGTTCTCAGTCGTTTGAGAGCGTTATATTGCTTTATTTCTCAGATCCTCCAAAATTCTCAGTTTGTAGATTAGTCGGGTTATGTATGTTGCACTTAATCTTTTAAACTTTTGTCAACCACTTTATGTCTTTGTTCCTTTTACTTTTAATTGCTCTGGGTAAAGGCAACATTTGTTTGTGTTATCAGCACTGCCCCAAATGATATGAAAATTAGGCCATGAAGGGGGTATCTGTTCTATTCATACTCTAGCTAGAGTCTGACAAACAGTAACTGTTCATCCCTGCTCCATTGTAATTCACTGTAGATTGACTTAAATAGTAATGTCATGTTTATCACATTCAGTCAGTAGTTAAACAGTTTTTCTGCCTTACACTTAATCTGAGCTTGTATTAGTTTAATTAGTTTGATTAAAGAAAACTGTTGATGGAGGTGGTACAACCTCATGGGAGTAATTTTAATATCAGAGAAATTGTATATCATGTTATTTTTGCTGAAAATGTAGCATATGTATCATATCATATGATATATGTATCAAATGTAGCGTATATACAGTGGGGAAAAAATTATTTGATCCCCTGCTGATTTTGTACATTTGCCCACTGACAAAGAAATGATCAGTCTATAATTTTAATGGTAGGTTTATTTTAACAGTGAGAGACAGAATTACAACAAAAAAAAAAATCTAGAAAACGCATTTCAAAAAAGTTATAAATTGATTTGCATTTTAATGAGTGAAATAAGTATTTGACCCCTTCGCAAAACATGACTTGGTACTTGGTGGCAAAACCCTCGTTGGCAATCACAGAGGTCAGACGTTTCTTGTAGTTGG
>JAFVLL020001304.1:0-14304 GCA_021397915.2 Tor tambroides
GATGACTGATATTTATATAATTTAATGTAAGTATCTGCTGTACTGTTATAAAGATCTCATTGATTTACATTCCAAGCATCAGAATTTCATCATAAAAATATCAGCATCTGCACTCAAATTGCACATTTTTGCTCAGTTTGAGTCTCTGAATAAAACTGAGCTGTTTTTTTCCTCCATATTCTCACTATATCAGCCTATATGAGCCATAAAATCCTGATGCATCAAATATAATAAACTGTTCCTTTTCAAAAAACGTTATTTTCAGACTATTCTTTCATATTTCAGGCTTTACAGGGTTAAGTGAAGTCTTTTGAGGTCACTGACTCTGCTGTTGCACAGAAGTGAATGATGAAAGGAAACATCGCAGCGTCTCAGACCTGAAGATTTGCCCCACAGGCCGCTGCAAAACAGCTCAAGCGGCACACGGACCGATGCTGAGAGAGGTGTGAAGGGCACGGATGCCAACGGCCGGTCAAACCAAATAAAAACACCCACAAGCCGCCTGAGGTTTGCCATTTACAGAGGCAAAAATGCATTACTGATGATGCATTTTAAACGTGTTAAGAGAAAGAAGCAAAGGAGTTCCTTCTTGCATATGAGCATTGTGTGGTTTTGTTTTTAACTAGAACTCAGTGTATAACTCTCAGAGGGTTTGAGGACACTGAAATGCTCCTTGTGTTATTGTAAGTGAAGCTGCACTGCCCTGATGGCCGTATGTGTGTCACCATCCCTCTCCGACTTTCCTTCGGCCTATTAAAGTAAACTAACAGCTTTAATGCTACATGTCTGAGCCACTGGGAACACCAGCACAAAACCTGCACAACTGTGATTACAGCGAGAGAGAGAGCAGCTGGAGACTTTATAAAAGGCTAAATAACAGTCTAATGGAAATATTCCAGCCTTTGCACTTGTAGATTATATAATGTCTGTATAACAATGATGCTTTTGAAAAAAATGCCTTCTAGTATTCTAACGAAAGACGAAAATATGAGCATGCACACAGAGCGAAGCCACGTTATACAGTGAAATGCATGTGAAAAATGATGTGAATCGAAGAGAATGTGTTAGTAATTCTAACAGCATAAAGATGTGAGATGCATTATTTTATAAATGCAGACAGGCTTTATGTTTTTGAATAACTACAGATTATTAGCTGAATGCATTCAAAATAAAATCAAAGAATAATGCATTTGCATGCTCCAACATGTTTTTATCATTTAGTCAAATTTCTGCCCATTGCAACCATATTTTTTATTTATTTGCATAACATCACTCATCTCTGTTTCACTCTCACATCAATGAAATCAGGAGTTTCATTCTGTTTCAATTATTACTGAGGAAAAATTCAGTGCAAGCTTAAACTTAAACTGAAAGTGCATCACAAAATACACAGCAATGACAAATTAAAATGAAATTTATGAGATTATCGCTTGACTTTCCAGAGTGAAACGCAGCTGATCTGATGTGAGACAAATAGTGCAAAGCATACAAAGCAAAATGCTGTAAACATGCCTGTGTTAGAAAAACGAGCAGAAGAGGTTATCAAGAAGAAATTTCCCCATGCAAAAGCCAAAAAAAGCTTGTGAGAAGTGCTTCATGAACGCTATTTCATCTGGGTTTACGTTTCCACTGATGCTTAAAATAAAGCTTCTTCAAAGCTCCTCTTTGTACTATAACAATTTGCTCTTTATTGTAAAAAATTGCAACATGCAACTGTTACCACAAAGAGCTATTTCTGCCTGATTTAACCCATAAAAATAGTTTTGTTGGTACAAACTGATGTGCAAAGGTTAAATAATATTTTTGACCTGAATAAAACCATTTTAGGTTATAATTTTTAGTTTTTTTACAGATTAAAAAAGTTCTTGATTTTTATTAAAGGTTAACTATTAAAGGTTCAAATAGCAATTTATACCTGATTTAACCCATAAAAATAGTTTTGTTGGTACAAACTGATATGCAAAGGTTGGTATAGTGATGTTAAATAACATTTTTAACCTTACCCATTTTTAGCTTTTTTAGAAATGAAAAAAAAGTTTTTTTATTAAAGGTTCGTCAGGTGATTTTTGTTGTTCTGGAACCTTTATTTTTAATAGTGCAAGTTCACCAGCAGTTTTATGAGCATGCACGATGCCACTTTTAAGGTTCTTCACATGCATTTTGAGAAGAGGGCGGATTTGCACGTGCTGATCACACAAACAGGCTCATTTATAGGAAGAGAAAGCAAAAGAAAGCAAGTCCGACCTTTATGCATCCCGGTGAACCGGTCCTTGAGCACCGTAAGCTCATAGATCTTGCCGAACTCCTCGAAGAGCGGCTTGAGGTCTTTCTCCTCCAGGTTGCGAGGGATCTGACCGATGAAGAGCTTGATGGCGTCGTGATCTTTCATTGGGATCGCACTGTTGAGTCCGTTCATTCTGCTGGAGCTGTTCGCGGTGCTGAAGCCATTCTCTGCCGCGACAGAGGCCATCTTTCTCCCTCCCTCGCTCTGTGTCTCCGGCTCTCTACCATCCACTCCTCCTCTCTCTTTCTTCCTCTTCCTCTCCCTCTATCACGGCTGTACGCTCCTCTCTTGGTTTTCTCGGTCTTGCGCGTGTTTTCTCCTCAGGATTCTTTCACTTTCTCCATCTGTCTCTCTCTCCGCGTGTCAGCTGCCACTCTGACTCGTGACGTCAGATCGCGCCTTTTGAAGAGACCCGCGGCTCATTTGCATAACGAGTCCTGGCCGGCCAATCACAAGGTAAAGCTGCTCGAGGGGGGCGGGGCGAATGGCCAGACGTTTACGGTGTTTAAAGGGTTGGATCTCAAAACACGGAGCGAATTTTTATAAAAGCAACATGTTTGTGAAGCTGCATTTAGCAGCTTTAACTCTTGAAATTAGCCGGTATATAAATAACCTCTAAAACAGCCTGAAATATGCATGAAATATGTGTGAATTCAGGTTAATTGGGACATTTTTTCTCAGTCATCTAAATGGCAAAAAGTATCTCAATTTACCTGAATTCACCTCTAAAAGCTAAAATTAAAAAAATAAATATACACATCGTTTATCTCTGTTTTCTAACACATCAGGATTACAAAAAACTGCAGGTTTTGTTGCAATTATTGCTTCTTCTTTTTTTCAAAATTTTACAATATGGAATCTGTTGATAAAATAAATTCATACCTGGTTTTTTAGCTGCATCATTAATTTTAAATCAAAAATTAAAAAAGCATTCATTTGGTTATAACCTTTTGTAGTACAGCAAATTATATATTATCATGGTATTTTTCGATGTCAGTATAAACCATGTTAGTCATTCAGTGCCATGCTATTATAATCTGAGTTATAATAGCTAACTAAAACTAAAAATGAGACTAAAATTAAAACCATTAAAATCCATTTTGTTACTTGAAATAAAATAAAATATAAAACACTTTATTTCAGCTAGTTCTCATTTTAATTTAGTTTATCCTGATGTACTAAAATAACTAAAATTAAAAGTAGAATTAATAATAAAAAAACAGCTAAAATGACAAAAAGCAACAAAATGACTAAAACTTTAACAAAAATTAAAATGAAAAATAGAAAATAGAAACGTATTCAAAATATTAATAAAAATATGTAATGAATGATACTAAATAACATGACAGCTAAAAATGTATGCTTTAAATGAGTCTTTATTCTATACAGATTTTCTGTAAAAACAAACTAGACTCATTATTCTCCTACCTGCATCTGTATATACCAGTTTATAGAAATTATTTACGGTTAAGAAAAATGGTAAAGGCAACTTCTTTCTTTTATTAAAATGTGCATGATTATTTTTATTGATTGTCTTTTAAAGATGAACCTGATGGTCTGTAAATGACTGCCATCATTCAGACTCTATTAAAGCTGCAGCGGCTGCTGTCCATGGTGCTGAACTCAATCACACACACTGCAACAGCATTAATCAGAACTACTGAACATCAACAGCACACTAGTGAACCAACTATTGAACAAAGTGTGAAAATAGATGATAATTATGAACTGATTTATACTGTGTACATACTCTGACACTTGTCTGCTTGCTGTTCAACAGATGACTTTCTTGATTCTATCGCTTCTTAACGATCATTGCGTTTAATTTTCTTCCTCTTTCAGCGCTGGATCACCTCAGGGAGCGCAAATCTCCATTCAGCGGCTGCTGGAGCTTTTCTCCCCGTTCCTCCGCATGTCATTTCTAAACGGATCCTGCAGTGTTTTATGAGCTGAGCTGGAGTGGAAACATAACGGCTCTCCTCGTCAACAGCATCAGAGGCTTTCATTTGCGTAAAGGCATTGCTAATTTGGCCCCTGTGTGGTTTATTGGGCTTGTGATTGTGTGTGTTCCTCAGCTGGGAGCAGCAGCGCAGCTGTGATCCTCACATCCCAAACGCAGGTACTGAATGCTGGATGTCATTGCAGATTTTCAGGGTTTCTTCAATCTGATGTAAAGACAGAGAGTCAAAACCCACTGACTGTATGAAAGCTTTGCACTAAACATTGATTTGTTTACTGCATCTGATTATTTGTGTGTTCTTATAGTAATGAAGGAATCAGATGCTGATATCAGTATCTGCTTTATCTACATTAGTTGCCACAGTAATAAGTATGACTGTTATTAGAGCTTGCAATCTGAACTGTATTTCCAGAAATCAGATCTGAATCAGTTTTGAACCACATATGGGAGTGGTTTAGCATTACATAATGTGATCTGTTTCATAGTATTTTTAAAGTACAGTCAGCAGTATTCAGATATTACTGTGCAGTATGCACTAACACAATTATGCATTAAAATTAATCATTTAGAAATAATATTAGATGATATATAATTTCAGTGTATGTTCTGAATTTAATAAAATAGTCTGAATATTTTTGCAAGGCACTATATGCACATTTATCTTTATCTATAGTACATATATATTTTGGGGGGGGTTTTAACAACAGAAGTCTAAGTATGTATATGGGTCAAAGACGTAAAGATGTCCGCATCAAAAGAAATTTACAAAAATGATTTTATGTCCATAGAAAGCACATTAAATGTAAGTAAAGTGTCTACTTTTAAGGTTTTAAATATGTTTTTGGAGAATAAAATGTCCAAATTTGGTTGAAATAATGTTACATTGTCATTCAGTGTAACACAATATTTATGTAAAAAATCAAACATGCTTATTTTGACTTGTACATATTAAAATATATAAAAGAATAAGGGAGCATATTAAATTTTATTGTGTTTTAAATGAGTAAAAAAAAAATCTTACTGACAAACAGGCAACACCTAGGATAGTGGCAAATTTTAAAAATGTAAAATTACAACTAATTAGTATCTGGGGTGAAAGTAATCAGTCTTTTAATATGTCGTAAATTGATTTTTGTTGTAAGTATGCCTGACAAGACTGTTACACTGAATGACATTTTAGTGGGTGTCTTCTGTAAATCAGGGAAAAATGTATATTTATTTTGTGCTCAGACAAACAAAAACAAAATTGTAATTGAATTAAACAGAAAACTTTTTAATTTGGGGGGGGGGGGGACAACAACAATTAAAGCAGTATTACACTTATTGTTTTTAAGCTTAAACCCTTTTTCGTCTTTGACCCATATACCTAGACTTCTATTGTTTAAAAAAATTATACATTTTAAATACTAAAAATGAGAAATTATACATGCAATAGTCAGGGTTTCCCAAAAGGGTTCATGAGAAAACTGCAGGGGGCTTGTGAATATTTTAACAGCTACTATCATAATCAAGTTACAAAAATGGAAAATAAATAAATACTACGAAATATTATGAAAATAAAAAATTTTGATTTGTTTACCTGCATGCCATGAGAACATTAACCTACAACAGAAATCTGTGAACATGCAAATGCGTTGTTAAACTACTGAAA
Source organism: Tor tambroides (assembly GCA_021397915.2). NCBI lineage: Eukaryota > Metazoa > Chordata > Actinopteri > Cypriniformes > Cyprinidae > Tor > Tor tambroides. The sequence continues at coordinate 5,896 of JAFVLL020001304.1, forward strand.
TATTAACTTCAAAGTTCAGATAAGTACATATTTTTTATATTCAAATAAATATTTTTCATCAAAGGGGTTCGGCTGACAAAAAAAAGTTTGAGAACGTGTGCTATAGATGAACCCAAATTCTTCTTCTTATTATTATTATTTAGAATTTAATAAATAAGTCCATTTGAAATGTTTATTTATATATAGTTTTTAATCAGTTTTTAATTATGCAAGACATTTGACAAAATTATGACTTAGAGAATAAGCAGAGATGAGGTTGTGTGTGTGTGTGTGTGTGTGTGTGTGTGTGTAACAAAGTAAATATGTGACCCTGGAGCACAAAAGCAGTCTTAAGTCGCTGGAGTATATTTGTAGCAATAGCCAAAAATACACTGTATGGGTCAAAATTATAAATTTTGCTTTTATGCCAAAAATCATTAGGATATTAAGTAAAGATCATGTTCCATGAAGATATTTTGTCAAATTAAAAAGGTTAATATGGAAACACAGCATTTAGCAGGAGAAGCACAATTGAACTGATGCCGCTCTATTACCGGAGCTGTGAAATTGTAATTGGCGCCTTCCATGAATATGGTACACTTTAGTAATTATTTTATTTTAATCCATTAGAGGCACACTATTACGTGTGTTAGGGAAACTCTTATCTAACATAAAATTAACCTAGCGTGAAAGTAGCTAGTTTTAAACACACTGAATGCCTGCAATCACCCGACCCCTGTGAAGGTAAAAGTATAGCCAAACCTGAAAGCTTTTAGATTTGAATTTTGAGAACTTGTACAATAAATATCTGTAAGTTGAAATTTACACTTGCAGCTCTGATGTGAAAAGCTGAATGTTTTGATTTACACATAGACAATAATCAAAACACATACTGTAAAAAATTTACGGTAAAAAACCGGCAGCTGTGGTTGCCGGAATTCTACCGTAAAAATACAATAACAACATTTTAGGTTTTACGATTTTAACTTAAATTTACAGTTAAATACCGTAATTTCATTAACTGATATAATGTTAATATACTAACCTATTAAAGTACTGAAATCTGTTTTGTTCCTTTGAAATACACTGATAACCACCAAATGCAGGTGGTGATGAGAAAGTCACATGATGAAGCAAAGCCCATCACAAGCAGCTTTTAAATAATAGCATATATAGAAGGTGCACAGTGTCATTCACACAAGCACTAAACACCATCATGGTGAGACTCATTAAACTGAAATATGCTATAAACATTAATTTAACAACATTAGATGTAACATACAACCCCAATAAACATAACTGATAAGAAAAAACTAAGAAGAAACATAGTTATTTCAAAGAAAAAAACATCAAATTCAAACTAAATTTGAAATGCAACGCATGGAATTCTGGGAACGTCAGTTTACGTTTTTTTCCCTGTAAATTTTACAGGAACTTACCGTTAACCATTTAACAGTTTTTTTTACTGTAGCATTTTCACAGTTTTTTACCATTAAAATCACGATCATTTTTTACAGTGAGCAGCGAAATAGTTACAAATGTGTAACATTCACATAAAGATAGACACAAAGGTGTATTATATATTTACTTGGTCGGCACTTACAACCTGTCAAATCTTACTGTACAACCTTACAGTACAATCTTAGTGCCTTAATTTTCGTTACTGCTTATGCAATATTACTGTTGCAAAACTCACTTGTGCACTTGCAAATGCAGATGTGAAAGAGCAAAACCCAGGGTGGGGCTAGGAATAAAGCTGTTTTTTGGTCGATGTCTGAAATGTTTAAATGCGTAAGTATCAATTATTTGTAAAATGCTAGGAAGTAATTGAAATAAATATTATTGACCATTTTCAGATTTCTATAAATTACTATAGTGATGAATGGAAACTGCAACAAATATAATTTTTGCATGACTATTTGCTCTATTAGAAAAGGAAAATATCCAAGATAGTATTTCTATTACTTTACAAAAGAGAAAATAGTATAGAGAGATTGATTATGTTGATCAGAGGAGAGAATGATGTCAAACTGTTTACTGTCACTCCCTCAGTTGTTGTATTAGAAACACAGTTTTATGTCATTTAATGCAAAGGTAATATAACAAAGTATAAATGTACTGTACATTAATTCATTTCAAAATGTAAATATAAAAATAACTTTGCTGGAAATGTGACGTTAATAACTTTGGAAACTCTTCATCACAGTCTGTGAAAAGTCCATTACCCTTCACTTCTGGTATGTTAAGACACTACATTCATCTTGGCATTCAGGTGTTATCTAGTGAAAAAATGATGCAACATCTTTTGACAGTATATCCTATATTGCATGTATATTACAGTTTGAGAGTCACATGGCTGTACCCGTAACTTTTTATTAAATTAAAAAGCTAAAGGATGAGAATATGTTGCACCATGTTATATAATGACAGTTATAAAGACACAACTGAAAATTAAACAGGAAGAAAAATAATTACTAATATAGTGCATAGTTAGGGTGTAATGGACCAAAAGCTAACCCTATGCCCAACACATAAAATTCACATTGCACTTCCAAAGAAAGAGAGAAAGAAAGAATGAATGAATGAATGATGGGCTGTGTATTGTATTCAGCAGAAGACTTTATTTTGGTAGACCTATTCTACTAACCCCAACCTAACAGTCTACTAATACTCTACTGAGAGTTAGTTAACATGTGGTTGCAAATGAATGAGAGTTAGTTGACAGTTACAAAGTTACTTATAGTTAGTAGAATGCTGTAGCCACTAAATTATGCATTTTTAAAAAAAGCCTGGCAATGTACAAAGAAAGAGCACTAACTGACTAACCAAAATAGCTGTAGACTAGTTGACAAGTTGAAGTTTTTCCTGCTGTATCCTAACAATACTTATAAGGCAAATGCAGACTGATGAGAAATATGTTACAAACTATACACTGCTATGAAAGGTAAACTAAATCTTTCAGCTTCACATGCATGGTGGGGAACCAACATTTTGTCCCAAACTGGCCGACTCCTACTCATTCAATCTGTATTTAGACATGTGACAGATGTTGGTAACAGGACCGCAAAAATTGCAAACCTCATATAAAAGGAATAGAAAATAAAAACAACTCATATAATATTTAGTTGGACCTCCTGAGATTGACGATCAACATTTTGAAGGTTAAGCATCTCGTTTCTCAGACACTTGGGTGAAAAAAATGACAATAAAACGTTTTTTGAATAACTCTCAAATTTTGAGAGCATTTCCTGTAAATGTTTGTAATTAACATTTTTCAATGTTTTTGGTCTAATTCACAGTCTAAATGAGTTATTAATGATAAGGAAGATAAATGATAAATATGACCGTATTTATGCCATCATCTCATACTCAAAACATGGACATAGTTCATCTACTCGTTTTAGTGGCGTGTACGAGAATGTATTCACTAGAAGTGGCGTTCACTGGTGCGTGCTGTGCCACCGGGACTCAATGAGGAGAGTGGGTATATTTTATTGATAACGTAAATGATGTAAATATATTCAAACATTCAGATCAATGTTCCAAAATGTTAAAAATTAATATGTGGGGAGAGAACCCATGTGAATGGACTGTTCTTATTCAAGGTCCTTGTGTTTGTAAAATAAAAGAAAGATACCTGGAGTAAACAGATGGATAGATGGATGGTTGGATAGATAGATAAATAGGTAGAAATGCATATTACAATAATAAAATGAATGTCGTTTGCCCCTTTAGATTCTGAACAACTGGAAATACCATAAACCAAAAGTGGCATCTTACTGGCTGGTGAAGTTAGATGCCACCAAACAAAGGAAGGTGAGTGGACTTAATATGCATGGAGTTATACAAGGTGAAACACTAAACACTCAATTATTTTTTGATATGTTGGAGTTTTTCAGCTGAGTCTCAGGTGACCAAAGTGTATGGTGGATGAAAAAAATGGAGGTCTTAAAAAATGCCATTTGGATCTGCCTGAACAGAACACATGATGCAACAAATTGAAACAGTTCAAAGGCACTCAATTTCAGCACTATTACAGTAGTGAACGACAGGTGGTTACAGCAGGTTACAGGTGTTTTGATTTGACACAGTAGGGCGGACGTTGTAGGGTGGGCATGACAGACTGATATAATGAGGGATTGTCTCGTTCCACAAGCTGATTATCAGCCAAAGTTTGAGGGATCAATCAGAATAGAGTTAACATGTCTCATATGGGGCCATTAAATCAGGCATATTGTTGAAAGTCACATCACAGATGTCGACGAGCAGAATAACTGAGGGAGCTGAAGGGGGGGAAGGGGAAGATTGGCGGAAACTCGCTGAGACTCATGCCATTACTCTTCTTCTGAATTTTACTGTTCACAATCCATACCCCTCCAGTATCTTTGGGAAGTCTGATTCATTTTAGCAAGTTGGTTCGTCAGGACGATTCATTTCAATAAATGATTCACTGATTCAATTGAATATTCTGCCCAGAAGTTCCTGCTATTTTTTTGTTTCAAAATAAATATTTAAACTATGTTACTGTATTCATAACTATACTTTTTATTCTGATATAAACGTCAGTGGGATTTAGAGTTTTTGCTTTTTTCAGTATAAAGTTATGGCGATTACGTTAATTCTGTCACTGCGAGATCTTATGTGTGAACATTATGTACTACTTTCTGTGGTATTTTTAGCCACTTTTATTTATCTGATTATTTCAGGTTTTGGATATTGTCCGTACCAACATCCGCTCAGTGCTTCAGAGGATTTGGAGTGAACCAGATGTGGAGAGCCTACGTCTTTATCGCCTTTTCAACCGCGTGTTTAACCGTCTGCTCTGGAGTCACGGTCAGGGGCTCTGGAACTGCCTCTCCAGCTCTGGGTAAGAGACTTTTATTTTGCCTTAAAAGTGAACATGAACTGTCAAACGATTAATCGCGATTAATCACATCCAAAATAAAAGTTTTACTGGGTAAAACTGGGTGGCTTTACATCAGCTTTACAGTATTTAGATGGGGAAATAGTGTCATTCTGCTCTAGCCAGACAAAATCAGCAGTTTAAATCTAGGCTGCAGCAGAGTCAGACTGTGCAGAGGACTCATCTGGTTCCTATGGTCTTGTCCCGATGGCCGTCTAGGAGACAGGGTCTTCACTGGGGATCAGTCTCTGGGGCTCATCTAGTTGTCCTGGTCTCCGCTGACGTTCAGGGCTGTAGAGGTCATCTCTAGGCTGATCCACCATCTGATCTGGATACAGTCTGGATCTGGTGGCTACGGTGACCTCGGAATAAGAAAGAAACAGACTAATATTAGCGTAGATGCCATTCTTCTAACGATGTAACAAGTACATCGGGTGTTTTGGGAAGTGTTCCCGGTTCCGGTTGACCTAATTAATGCAGCCTAACAATCCTTTAACGGATTTGAATTATAGAAATGCGATAGTATATTATGTGTAAGCCAGGTTAAAGAGATGGGTCTTTAATCTAGATTTAAAGTGACAGAGTGTGTCTGCTTCCCGAACAGTGTTAGGTAGATTGTTCCAGAGTTTGTTCCCACCCGCAGTTGATTTTGATATTCTAGGTATTATCAAATGGCCAGACTGTGATTTACCAAATCAAAACATTGTGATATTGCCTAATTGTATGTGTCAGAAATATACATTTTGCCAAAAATACAGTAATTTTTGTGGTAAGGCCTCTTAAAATATTGCCACAGTAGTGTGTAAATTGGCAAGAGCTTCTCCAGCTCTACAAAGAATAATAAGCTGGCATGTCTGGTTTTAAATGTCGTTCATTCATTAATTATTTGACTTGTAAATGTCACATAAAATGGGTTGGGAAGAGCGTTTAATATAAAAAGACATTTAGACAGAACATAACCCCAGCCATGAGAAAAATGGTTTCTGTTTTGTCTTTATTGACTCAATCGTGAGTCTTTATATAGACTTTTACTTCCTTAGAGAGTCGCACATAGAAGCATACACGCTTGCTGTTATAAAACACATAGAGCCTTACATGCTGCGATTTTATCAGCTCTGAGCGCAAACAGCGGGGACACCTTCTTATTGACCGCCATCCTCCCTCTAGTCATTGTGAGCACTTCTCAGGGGCTTTGTGTGGCCCAATCACTCTTGTAATTGCCACAGAGTGAAGGATGTTCTATAGCCAGGTTTAGACCATTTGGAGTTGATGAGAGCGAACACAGCTCTAGGGGATTAGAGGCAGTGCCAGCGACCCATGCTGCTTCTGTTTAATCAGGGACTGACGTGTGAAGGTGGCCCGTGAGCCGTTAGCACGGCAAGGAGATAGCAGTGGGAGAGCACTGTAGAGCCTCCCTGCCTGTAATGTACAATTCAGATCCCTAGAAGTTACATTTCATCATCTCTACAATGAAACCTCATCTCCTCCACCAAGGCTTTAAAGAGAAAAGACTTTTTAGTGTTTCTTTCTTCAACAAGAACGAGAATCAAACCTTTTAACCTTTCTCATGGTTTGTTCCAGCAGTGTCTATCGTTGTAAAAGCTTGCTCATATTGCCTCTATGGAGTGGTTTATAAGAAAGTAAAATATAAAGTTTAAAAATTGGTACTTAATCAGAATTTTGTCTGATTTTCCAATCAAAATATGTCAACATCCTTCACTGAAAAAATGATACAGTGGACCAACTAAAAAAAAATTATTTGTTACAGCTAAATTTATTTGTTTCAAATTATATTTATGATTTGGTTCAAATCTTAAATTTGGATTTAATATTAATCAAAAATATTTCTTCTAGTAGAACTGATTCATGTTATTGTGTTAATGCATTATGTATAAAAATGATGAAAAACATAGAATTGTGTGAAAATACAAAGTGAGAAGGGTTACACATTTGACTAGGATGAAGTTATTATTAAGAGGTTTAAGTGGAGTTTACAGTTGCCACACAACACTGCAACCGTTCAATTTTTTTTTTTATGTTTTAAATCTTATTTTAGGTGATCTCTTTAGTTTTTATTAAGTAGCTTATATATTTTCAGGTTTCTTATATTTTGGTCTGTGTCCATCAAGACCCAAAATAAAAAGATAATATAATTAAATGAAACATTTTCTGTTAAATTTCCAGCAAAGTATATCATCATTATTTTGCATTGACATAAATTATGCATACCATGTTATGTATGTTGTTGTCACCCACTCTGAGGCTGTAGGATTTATGTATGTATTTTCCTTCAGCAGGTCATCATGGGAGAGTGTTTTCAGTAAGAGCAGTGAGGTGGTGACCGCACAGGAGCTGAGGTGCTGCCAGCGTGTCGTACAGTTGTGTAGAGACTGTCTGCTTGTAGTCTACAAGTTTGTGGCTGACTCCCGTGGTTCTCTCAGTGGACTTAGTCCAGACTGGGACGACACAAGGTATAGTCACTTCCTCAAGCGCCCATGATCACGCTGCTAAAAAAAAAAAACCTACTGACACTCACATCACCATTAGTACAGTTAACACTGCAGAACGGCATTTAATATGAAAGTTCAATATGGAAAGAAAATGAAGTGATTCATTGCATCATGCAACCTCATTTAAATCATCTAAAACTTTTGCAAACTCTGGGACTAAACTCTACAGATACTGCATTCATGTCACGTTGAATTTACGGCAAGTATGACAAAACTTGCTCAGATACAGTCACACAGGCACATTTTGTTTCTATGGCAATGCTCACTTTTGTTTCTAATGACAGCGAAAATTTAATACATTATTTCCCCTTCCTTAAATATTGAAAAGTACTGAAATGTAACATGTGGCACTGGCTATAATAATCTTACATGCAAATATCATGTTTGCTGGCTGTTTGTTGTTTTATGTGATGTCACAATAGGTGAATTCACAAAAAACAACTTTTCCATGCAGTATTTCAGGACAAACACTTGTATTTAAATTAATTAATTTAAAGCCAATATTTAAAGTCTTTTCAGTGCAAACATCCCCCTTTCTATGTAAATTTTGCCCGTAATGCATGAGATTACACTTGATTCACAAAACTCAGTCTGGCATAATTAATATTGCACTATACACACAATTTCTGACTGTTTACAGGAAAGTGTTCAACATTTTCAGGCTGATACACGTTCTTTACCACTTTGTATAAAATGTGCATTCAAAGCAAATACTTTTCATTCGCTCAGTTCATTAGGAAGAAGGTAAATTAGCTCCACATTTACTGAATTTCTGATGTGTAATTAACCCACCCACAATTTGGTTCTCATCACCTTGTATTTGACATGTTCAATTCAGGTCTTAGAGTTCTGCAAACGTAGCTGAATCAGGTTTGTTAGGAGATCTTTACACTGGAAAAGTGGAACAGAAACTGCAAACTGAAGTGGTAGTTATATGTAAAGAGAAGTTTATACAGATATGACACTATATAAATATATGTACTCAAGAATTACAAATCACTTGACACAATACATCAC
>JAFVLL020001304.1:14404-57283 GCA_021397915.2 Tor tambroides
AAAAAAAAAAAAGTGTTTGAGGTTTGTGGGTCAGACCCAGATTTCAACATGTGCCATATGCCGAAGACTAAGCCCACTTACTCTTACTAGATTACTTCTCCCACATAAGTTTGTCCATCGTGCTTGTAGCTCTTAATGGATTTGGGGCGGTTTATCGTCTGATCTGAACATTTACATTTACTTGAGCTTTTGATTACGTTGAAGCCGGAATCCAAAAGAGCCGTTTTAAATGTCACACGCCAAGTGAGTTTTAGTTTATTAGGATGAAATGTGGAAATATGTCACTCGCTCCACCTTCACTGTTTATTTAGATTGAGGTGCCACCATTATTTTGGTCAGTGCTTTCCAAATGTTGGGACTGAATGCAAATAAAAAAATGCAGCTAACTTTATAATTGTGTGAAGTTGTGATACCAAAATAAACAGTCTTATTAGACAGTTTTCTGGAATTACTTGATGCTGATTGGTCAAATGCTGCATTCTGCAGTCAAATACTCTCAATGTATTTATTTGGTAAGTAGTTCGTATAATAAGCAGGATAATTATTGCAGTCTGACAGTCAAACTGGTAAATCACACTTTTTAAGACACAGTCTTAACGTTTATGCAACCAGCTCGTGCTTATATTATGTATATACAACATGAACTATCAATGAAAAATACTTCTAAAGCATTTATTAATCTTAGTTAATGTTAATTTCAACATTTAGTACATTATTAGAACATTTAGACACAATCAAAAGTTGTATCTGGTAATATTATTTAATGGAACTTAATGTAAGTAAAAAAATAATACATACTGTAACAATATACTGCTTATTGCCCAAATGTAAAGTGTTGCCAGTAATATTAATAAATTCCAGGGGTTTGTTTGCATCATTTTGGTACCGTAGCAGGTCTCCATCTGATGTCTAAATGTAAAATCTGGGTCCTGAAGCACAGCCAGTTGCTGGTTTTGATTATATCCCCGACCCAATATCTGAAGATCCATCACGCAGATATAGACAAAGGTTTACACGTCTCTGGCTTTTGTTTAGTCTTAATGTCTAATATAAAGACAAGTTTATTCATCATTAGTATATACACAGCATTAATGGACAAATTGCATGTGTGAAAAGAACGACTGAGGTTTGTTTAAGTGATTAGAAAAGCAGGCAGACCAGGCCGTTAAATCAGATAATCAGATAAAACTCTCTCTCTTTCTCTCTCCCTCTCTCCGTACAGACGTATTTACCCCCCAGATGACAAGCTGCTCTTGGAGAAATATGAGAGTCTCCTTTCAGCTGCCTTTCAGACATTCCTCGCTGGGCGAGCAGCTTCACTTCAAAAGGAAATGAATAATCCACTGAAACGAATGAAGGCATGTACCTGAGACGCAACCGAACAATCTTTTGCTCTCTTTCTTTCTTTCTCTCCCCCTTACTACTTCTTTTTTTCTACTTGCTCTTTTGCATTTAAAATAAGAAATGTGGAAGTGTATTTTACTTCCTAACTCTTGTTGTGGCCATCTGGTTTTTATTAGTGCAGTTTCAGGCGACCATCAGTATTGCTATTGCTCATTCATAGGGTTAGGGATTTAAACAAACCGTTTGAGCTACGAACATGAATGATACCACAAAATCACGAGGCTTGTTGAGGAAAGGTTGCTATTACTATAAGCTAGGAGACTTTTTGCTAGTAGATGATAAATCTAGCCCATTGACTGACTGTGAAGGCCATACAGACAATCTATAGGCAGTGTTGAGAAATCTATTTGGAAAATGTTGCTTTTCAAACTACCAGCTACTCATAATTTAAGGTAGTTTAACTATAGTCAAGCTAGCTTTTTTGAACACTATAAGTTATAAAAAATTTAGCCAAGTGCTGTTGAATTTGTCTGGTACAAAAACAGTGAGGATCAGTATAGAAAGCCTCAATAAAAAGAGCTAAGTATTACATAAAATTTAAAATAAGAATAAAGTTGCATTTGCAAGATATAAATACACTGTTGTAAAATATGCTGCCTTTCCACTATCTCTAACAAATGATAAGCAACAGACTAGAAGTTATTAATTTCCAATGGAGAATAATATGGGAGCTGCGTGGAGTTCCGACCATATGTTTATGCAGAAATTTAAATAATTATTTATGTGAATTAGCTCTAGAAACCCTACTTTGTTTTTCTTTCAAATGTATTGGGTGTCATTTGTTTTGTGTTGATATATTCATATATTCATTATATTCAATCATTCATTCAAATAATTTTTACCATGGTAAATAAGAGGAGCTGATGGTTGCTTTATGACTGATTTGGAAGTTCCATGCAAAATGCAACAATCGTATGCAAATGTCAGAGGTAGTGGAAAGGTGGCTTAAAATATAAAAATTGTAATTATAAGAAATGTTGAAATTGTGAGAAATATAAAACCCTTTATGAAGTCTATGGTCAGTTGTGAGAAGTAAAGTTGCAAGTGTGAGATAAAATGTTGCAGTTTTTTAGACAGAAATGGATTTCAGTAAGGATCTTGATGAGATTGACAGCATTAAACCATATTTAATCAGACTGATTTACTCCAAAGACACCATAATGTGTGTAACTGACCTAAAACTATACCACTTGACTAAATAGGTTATTTTGTAAATACAAAATTTTGCTAATAATTATTGTAGTAGTAAATATATACAGGAATAACGCAGTACAAGAATTTATAAGGGAATTAAAATCCCGAAGGAAAAAAAACCCCATAAGGCCTTGGCAACAATCATGACATTTTTTTTATAATAAAATATAAAAATATAACTGTACATAATGCTTTAAAAGCTTTATTAGCTTTATATACAAATTGTCCTACTGCATTTCTGAGCAGTTTCTCTTTTTTTTATGGAAGCCTCTGTTCTAAGATTCTCTATTCAGCTGGAGTTCATTATTGTGCTGCGCAACCTCTCTGAAACCTCTGGATGTTCATTTTACAGGGATTTTCAAGGCCGGATCTGTGTACCCATGCATATGAATGTGGCATATTGTTGGAAGGGTTTCGTCCTCATAGCTCACATTGATGGAATCTGAAATCTGACTTTGGAGTGGGGTTGCGCATGAGTTTGAATGGAGATGGTTGTTAGGCAGGTTGTAGTTTTGAGCCGGGAGCCGTCTGGTGATATGGCAGGGGAGCGCGTGAGCCGTTTCCTACGGCGCTGGTGTCTGGCTTATTTGGGAAAGATTCAAGAGCCCAGAGTTTGTGCCATTACCATGTGGTCTTTGACCTTCCTGTCTGTCAGTTTGTTAATGTCGCTTCAGTTTTTCAGCAACCCTGAGCTTTTATCATTACCCTAAGGCCTTTGTACCTCTCACAAACGGTTGAGAAAGTTACTCAAAATACTAATTGATAATTACTTTTCTAGTTTTTCAGGGGAATTCTTTACTAATTACTCTGTCTAAACAGTAATTACATTACTCTTTACTCTGTTCTTGCTATTGCTGCCAAAATGGCTTGTTCCAGAATCACTGTATTACAATCACTGGCCAAATTTACATGTCAAAAGCATCTATTTGATGTTCAGAAACTACTCCATCATGTTTGAGTAAAAGGGAGAACGCAGGATAAATACTATTGTTCCTAAACACTAGAAGAACTACCAACAAGAGTAAACTGTGGGGAAACTGTGTGTAGCACTTGTCGCTCTGTATATTCTTAAAGGGATAGTTCATCCAAAAATGAAAATTACCCCACGATTTACTCAAGCCATCCTAGGTGTATAAGACTTTCTTCTTTTGGACAAAAACAATCGGAGTTATATTAAAAAATGTCCTGGCTCTTTCAAGCTTTATAATGGCAGAATGGCAAAACAAAACACTGGTCAAATTAGAAGTATAAAATGATGATTTGAAAAGAAAAATTACAGAGGATTTCGATATAAGCCAAGAGGAGACTGGTTTTCCTTTGCTGTAAACAAAGCATTCTAACCGGAGCTTACGCTATGCCTGCATCCTTCGTCATCCGCTGGAATGCCACTCTCTCGTGAACATGTGTACATTAGTTAACGGAAGCTAGAGATAACGGTTTATAAAGTTTTAAATATGGATATTTCTCTTACACAAATGCATCGATTCACTTCAGAAGGCCTTCTTCTCCGCTGGAAGTGGAGCACTTTTTATTATGGACGGATGCCCATTTTTTTCCCCCTTGACCACCATTCACAGCCAATTATAAAACTGGAAGAGCCAGAACATTTTTTAATATAACTCAGATTGTATTTGTCTAAAAATAAGAAATTCATTTACATGTAGGATGCCTTGAGGGAGAATAAATCATGGGGTAATTTTCAATTTTGGGTGAATTATCCCTTTAAGGATATGCTCATTACAAAAGAGTAGCTGCAATTTATTTTTAAGGATCCTGATCATTTCAGTCTAAACTTAACAGTACGAGTAACATTCAGCTTGGATTGTTTCTGTAGCTGTCACAATGTAATGCAAGCGATGCAAAAAGGCTGTTTTTGAAAGATAGGCAGCACAAACTATACTGGACCTGAAAGCAAGCTCACAGCTCGCAGCTCGCAGCACTGTTACTCATTTCACATGCAAAGACGCATTTACATCTTAAAAGCACAGCAGCAAAAAATGTCCCGTTTAATGCCAAGGGTCACAGAGAGGGTGGAAAATGGTCATAAAAAAATTCTTCTACTATTGTCAAGTGAAATTGTGTAAAACATTTTGGGTGGGAACAGGTTTGCTGATGACTATTTAGATAATTTCATTTTAAATTACTTTTATTACTAATGTTCCAGAAAAAAAAAAGATCCAAATATCAGGATTTGTCAGATTAGGTTTTCTCTTGCATAACATTATGATTAGAAATATCTAAAAATGTCCTAAATATATGTGAGTAAGGTCAACAAATTCCAGTAGCATAACTACATATATCTGAGACTTAACGTCCCAGTGTTTTTTAGATCTTAGATAAATACATGGAATAGCTCACACAAAATCTTACAGGTTTGACACGACATGAGAGTGATTAAATGATGACATAATTAAAATTTTGGTGTAAACTTTAATAATGACCCATTACTCTAGTACAGTGGGTTCCAGGGGAGCTGCAGGATGATTAGTAAATTATTATTATTTAAATTATTGAAAAATAATACATTATTTTAACAAATAAATAAAGTATTATTAATATATTAACAAAATCCAAGCCTAATTTAAATTAAAATGCTAAAAATAAACATAAAATCAAGAAACTGAAATCAGAGTTCTTTTTATTTACCCTCAATAGCTTTTTCTAGTTGTAATTTTTTATTTTTTTTTTGCTTTGAGTGTGACCAGATGGTAATACTCCATCCAGAAAATAACATTTTATGTTAATACCAACATTTCTTCCATGCATCAGTCAATGTAAAAAGCGAATGGTGATGTATTTGTTTGCATTTTGTTTTGCGATTTCTCTAGAATGCATAGCAAGCTGTGAATAGATGTGAAAAGCTGTGGCAGGAGAGAACATTGCTCTGTTGTTTACTTGCTTTCCACAACTGCAACAAGCACTCAGTAAAACATTAACAATGGCAAGTTCCAGCAACCTGATTGCCACTTATTGTAATGTACGATAACAAAATGAAAACTCTTGTTGGAAATGCGTCCTCTGTATTAGACACACACCTGCCTCAAAATCTTTCATATGTCTGTGCCCTGACACACAAAATAATCCCAAAAGCGACTTTGCGAGTTTGCACCCAAATCAAAGCAACAAAAGCAAATTTCATAACAATCTAACGGTAGCAAACACTGGCAAATATTGACTTGTCACCTGCAGTCAGAGTGTGAGGCTTTTCTGGCCTTTTTTTCCCTCTTCACCGACTGCCTGAACAATGAGCATTACTCTGTGTTTGGGGAAGAGTGGAAGGCGGCGATGAGCAAAAGAACAGATTTTAATGCACTTAAAATCTCTCTCCATCTGAGCCAGAACAACAGATCAATGCCTGGCTTATTGAGTTACGGCTGGGATAATGTTTCTGCTTGAAAAGCATGCGACATTTGTAATGGAGAAACATCAGAGTCCGTGAAACACAGATCTTACGGTTTGGAGGAAAAAAAGAAAGAAAAAAAGAAAATATGTTGAAGCGAATTCAGAACAATATTGATCAAATTCTTGAGACTGTGATGATCCAGTCTTCACTCAAATACATTTATGGTTTGTTATACAGCTGCTTGCCTGCCCTTTTCTTATCTGAACTACTGTCATTAGCCGATTTTGCTTTGTTTTGAAATAATCTACTACATTTATTTGTATGAACCAGCTGACAGACATTAAAGCATTTTTTAGATTAAAATTTAATTTTGCAAATTACTGAAATATTATGAACCGAAATATAAAAGTTATTTTAATGTTATTGAATATAATTCAATTAAAAACACCTGTTTTATGATGTTTTTTAATTTAAAAAAATGATAATTATCATTAAAATTGTTAATGTGGTATAAACCGTTACGAGTTAGTAATGCAAAACAAAACAAAACAAAATAAATAAATAAATAAATAAAATTAATTAATAAAATAAAGAAGAAGAAGAAGAAGAAGAAGAAGAAGAAGAAGAAAAGGCTCTAGAAATGTTCTCTATTAAAGGTAAAAAAGATTGAAATTGTTACATATTAGGACACACAGAAATTGGATTGGCATTTTAAACAGTGTTAATAAAAATATATATATTTATTTATGACTACATCAAGTACCTATTCAAATTATAATCAAATACATGAATTAGTTAGAATCAAGTGAAAATTAGATGTTAAGATTATCTTATATAAACCTAAAAAAACACATCTGGTCCATAAGCATTGAAGTACACTGAAGAAGAAAAGTTGTAGAGTTGGGAAGGGTTTAAAGCCATTTTCAAGATATTTTATGTCCACTATTGTACATAATAATTGTTTCAGACCACTGGCAGTCTGTGCTGGCTGTTCTTTCCCATCAGATTTATCCCAAGAGAAGAGTGCAAGCTGAGTTTCAGGAAGACTCGAAAAAACTCCAGGGTATCGTAAAGGAATCTGCAGGAAGCTCTAGGAGCAGTCAGCGTGAATGTGCCACTGTTGTGGAAGTGAAATGCATAATTTAAAGACTGCTGGAATCATTGACACTTTTTTATGAAAAGTGTTATACTATAATTGGAATCAGTATTATTAATCATACTGAATCATACTGATAATGAGTTTTACAGTGTTTAAATTAGCTGGTGTTGCTTGCCTGAATCATTGGCTGTAAGTTTTTTAATATAATGAAAAATGAATTGGTTGTGTGTAATTTGTAATACCAGGAAACTGTAATTTTGGAGTCTTTAAATGTCATGAGCGCTTTTCTCATGTGAACTGTGCAGTTACAGGGACCCCAAACTTCAAAGTCAAAAACAGAGTGCTTTATTTGAAAGAAATGGCAAGAAAAAATTCTACATAGATTATGGTGTGCTAAACTCAAAGTGTGGTTCAGATACAGTGACTTGTAAGAAGAAATGAGGTTGATTCATATTCCAGATGGATTCTTGAACGCATGGCTTTTATTTATGCCAAGAAATTGTTTAGGTGTCATGCAACGTGCTGTTTTGATTTAGAATTTTTTCCAGAAATTACTCAGTTTGATTACTCATAGTTTAGACAAGATAATAATGAGTTCAAAATATTTTGGAATTAAGAGGCCTCACTAAAATTGCATTATGTGTTTGTTCCTGATTTCACAAAGAACCAGCTGGCATATGATAGGAAAATAGCTACAATAATTATATGTTGATAATATATTGATTTTTTGGTGATATTTCTGTATTTAATATCAATTGAGAAGGTTCAGTTAGAGGATTCATTATTTCAACCAAATCATTGAAGGTAATTTGATAATAAATATAAATTTTACATTTGGGTATAAATAATCAATGTATAATCCATATATATATATATAACTGATTGATGGAAATTTAAGTAAAACTCCTGAAGCTTAAATGAAAGATGCTATTAAAACCTCTGTCTTAACTCTCTCATACTCTCTCAGTCACAAAACAAAGAGAGATTGTGTATCAATTGAACTTGTACTTCACTTATTTTCTTTTGACATTCAATAAAATCACCTGTGAGGTGCAAAAATGTATTCAAAAAATGTATTCAAGTGCATATCCACATGAAAATGTTAAAAATGAAGACTGTCTTCTGCTTTTGTTTGTGACTTGTTCTGCAGGAGGAAGATATCCTAGACCTCCTGGAGCAGTGTGAGCTGGATGATGAGAAACTGATGGGAAAAACGTCCAAACAGAAAGGACCTAAGGTACGTATACTGTATATACAAAGCATTGCTATCAAAATTAGCACGTTAACCCAGGCGATTAATTTTTCCAGTTTAACAGCGTTAAAAATATTGAACTCAGTTAACGCAGTCACAACTCACAATTGCTGCTTCTGTCTGTTTTTTCTTGACAAGAATTGCGTTTATTTAGATGCAGAATGTCTTTACGACCACATCGAACAGGAGACTTTTCAGACGCGCACTCCAACTTCACTAGTCAAATGAGTGCGGAAACTGTACAGGTGACGAGGAGCTCCAGTAGAACAACAGTGAACTGTGGTCAGATGAGATGTTGTCAGGCCATATGTCAGTAAAAAGGAATTTTCCTGTCCTGTCAGCCATTATCCTGGGCCTGTATCATTTCATATTAAAGTGCAAATTAAAGTCACGTTCAGCAGCGGCGGCTCTTAAAGTAATAGCAGCCAAATAACCTAATAACCCAGCTGCTGTGAAGTCTGTTAATCAAAGAACAAGAGAAAAAGAGGAAATCAATAACTTTTGTACCTTTAAGGGTTCATCTATATTTAATTTAAAATTTAGTGTTTGATAACTTTAAGTGAGTACAACAAATTACAATAATTACAATTGAGTCTCCTGAATATATGTATTTTTGGTCTCATTGGTTTCATATTTTTCGCATTCATTTTCTCTTTTAAAAAGTTTGTCAGTAAGGAGTTCAAAGCCCTGAACCAAATGATCCAGCCCTGAAAATCCAGATCTGTTTTTTTTTTATTTTTTTTTTTAAATCTTTACTTTTATGCATTTTCAAAGCAACTTATATTGCATTCAAGTTATAGATCTTTTCAGTTCATTCATTCCCTGGGAATCAAACCCATTGGAATCCATTTGAGCTGCAGGAATGCAAATCTATGAGACTCTACTTTTATAAATGATTATATGATTATAAAAAGAAGGATGACATATAGTATACTTCAAATGTATTGCAAATATATAAGTAGTTAGAGAGAATGGTAGAGAGTTATAAGAGAATGTTAGGAGACTAATTCGATTACATCATTGACAGTGTTTCATGGGGGTCGGTGGTCACCACCGAGCTCTTTTGCCACTCTGACGGTTCTCTGATTGGTGAAACCACACTGACTTGTGGCCCAACAAAGGCAAAATGCAGTAACTACAACAACAATAAATGGAGTGTTTTAACAGAGCTTATACTCTGCTCGTGATAAGTCTGTCTTGAAAGTCTTCCTTCTATCCATGGAGAAAATGAATGGGTTTTTGCCTTCGCAACCTATTGAAAATAACATAGTCTTATGCAAAATATAATTCCCTTTCTATTTTTGAGGTGAATTATGAACCAGGCATGAGATTTCATGATGAATTTTCATGAGATGCCCTCATAGAGATGTTACAGACACTGTATGGCATGAAATAATATTAATTGGTTCACTTTCGACTTGATGTAGGCAGAATGTAGGTTTCATTTCAGCAGTATCTGCTCTGATGGATTGGAACACTAACAGTGCCATTACAGGGCCATCTGGAATAATCTGACTAGACAGAAATTAAGCAATTGAAATAGTCAGAAGCAGTTCCTCTTAAAAATGCCAAGGAGAGCAGGATCTCTCCAAATTCTTTCAAAACTTGTTGGAGATTATGTCCAAAGTGTTCATTTAGACAGACCTTTGAGCCAAATTGGAGTTGAAAAGGTGAAATTAGTGCATTCAGAAGGCTAATAGTCAGTACTTCCCAAGTGTCGGACAGATATTCAATTCTTTGTTCAATACTTCTTGAAGGACATAATAGATTTGTTCCCCTGACAAGCAATGTGTGTGTTTCAGACCAAATGAACATGTTTCTGCAGTGACATTAATCAAGACTGTATCACTGCCGCCCTTCCATTCTGCTATCAGTGGCAAGCGTTAATTGGACTCGGGGTGGAAGCTGCAGAACTGACATTTTTCTAGGATCTTCTCTTATCATCTCTCCCTGCGGGTGTGTTTATGTGATTGTTTGTCTGTAGGTCCTGTCATCCATGCCTGAGAGCAGCCCGACGCCCAGAGGGCACAGAGAGCCTGAAGACTCTTCGGCCAGTTGCAGCGACAGCTGCTCTGGTTCTGACGCTGATGGAGAAGATGAGAGCAGCAGCATCACGCAAGAGAAACTCAATCGCTCTGAACGCTCCAGTGAGTTCTTTCCTTGGGCCTGTGAAAGAAAGAGGTCTGGGAACCTCAATTAACCTTTTTTCACAGAAAAGGTGCTGGTTCTTTTTTTTTTCTCAAAATGGTTCCAGTGCCCAATCTGGAACCCTACCAGAGAGACCATAGATCAGGAGAATGTAAAGTTTTACTTTATTTACAAATGTTTGTTTTTTTTGGTAAAAAAAACAAAACAGTATCATTGTGAAATATTTAAAATAACTGTTTAAAATTATAAGATATATTATTTATTCCTGTGACGGCAAAGCTGAATTTTTAGCAGCCAAGTTGTTACTGTCACCTTTGATCAATGTAATTTATCCATACATAATATAAGATTGATTTTATTGTATTTTAAATCTTACTGACCCTTTTACAATAATAATAATAAAAAAATTTGATATCTTTTACGTCACAAACTGATTTTGATGCAGCTCTCAGAAGTTACATTGGTTGCAATCAGTTTACAGATCATTGCAAAAATAAAATGACTTTATTTTTTATAATTTGAACACACTTCACAGTTGAAACACTTCACATGGTAGAGAACTTTAATGATTGTAATGGGAGTGATCTAGTTTTGTTTTGCGTGAGTGTTGCTGGACTGAGTTGCTGTTGTGAGAACTTGGCATGTCTACTTGGCGTAGACATGATCTCACTACTGGACCTCTGACGTTATCTGTTCCTACTTCGAGACCAACAGGTTTTAGGGGTCTGTTCAGTGGAAAAGCTATTTATCACCTGCGATCTAGGACTATTAGGGTTGACTGGGAGGTTCTGGGACGTTCTGCTGCTGAGCCGCTTTTATAGGTGCTATCTGTCCCTCGATGGTTTCCAGATGACTGCAAGAGCTGCTTATGGCTTAAACTTTTAAGAAGCCTTTTGTCTAGCCAGACACATTAAATCTTCAGTGCCGTTCGCCGAGCCTGAGCTAAATTACAGATGTAAATCTACTATAATGCATTTGTTTACCTAATTAATACATGAAACAGAGAAAATCCATCTTTTTTAATTAGGGTCACAGTATTCGCTGGCCCAGCGCAGTGGCTCTTAATTTGACTGGCTGACTGCGGCAGGTGATGTCGTGAGAGGTCCCTCGGCTCTCATGCGCTGCAGCTTTAATGAGCTATTCTGATGTTTCAGTCTGCTGGTTTAAGGGGAGACTGGACGCTCAGCTTGAGGAAAGCACAGGTTGGGGAGAAGTTCAGAGGAGCACTTCTGGCGTACCTTGAAAACTGCAAACAAGCCTCGAAAAATGTTTGTTTTAAAGTAGAGGTTTTCTTAGAAGCAGAGTGTTCCTTGGGGTCCAGCATCCTACGCATAGTCTTTATATTTGTACTGTACATAGAAGTTTTTGAAGCTGCTCTCACTATTCCTCCATGTGATGTTTTATTAGCATGGCTCAAATAAGGCTTTTTTCACAAATATGGTTCAATAAAGGCTTGAGATTGTTAGATTTTTTTTTTTCTTTTTCAATAAATGATCATGAACAGAGTTGCTAAACCTTAAGAAATTTTTTGTTCACTTTAGGAGGTCAAATTGTTGTTATTGCTTATTTTTTAAAGAGAGGTTTGCCATTTTTGCAACCTTGTTACATAAATTGAAGAAATGTCTAAAAACATTTTAAAACTAAAATTTGTGGAATTAAATCATTTTCTTGCTATAAGCAATTATCAAACCAATATAAATTACATTACAATATTTAAGCCAAAATGAAACAACTACAATTTAAATAATTTAATAATTTAAAATCAATGATACTGTTTACTTCCCACCTTAAACTAAAAGAGTAAAAATGTACTTGCTTAACTTGAGTTTTACAGTTTTAAGCAATATTTTTAATGGGAGGGAAATCATGTGCAGGGTTGTGCACAAAATGTGGGATACAACTAAATATAATGTTTCTGGTAATTGACATAATTTAATATTTAACAATACTTTTTCCAAAATGATTTTAACAATTAGTTTAACAGCCTATGTCATGATTTTGTTTTAATTATTGGAAACGGGAAAGATTCAGAAAATGTTAAACTGGGGTAAGACTGTTATGCTATGATAATTTCGTTAGATAGTTTATAGTTCAGTAATGGAGCACTAGTTTGTACCCTATTTTTGGAAAGTGCCATAGATCGTGCAGTATATTGATTATCCGTGCCTGACACAGTTGAAGCCATGACTTTTCCATTAGCCACTAAAAGAGGGACAAAGCAACAAGCTGACAGGTTTATTTGGTGTGCGAGGGGTCACTGGTGATTGGGTTGCAGCCGGAGGGGGCTTTGGGCCATTCTGGGGTGACATTGTTTGCCCCCTTTGCCCCACACTACCCCGAGGCCATCTGCGATAGTCTGAGCTAAGCTGCTATAATACTGCATTTGGCAACTTCTTCCCTCAAGATTCACGGATGAAGTGGTGATGCCGCTGGCTAGCTCACAAACTGGAGGTCATTCAAAATTGTAGATTTGTCTGTATGTGTGTTTCAATTCACTGTCCGGCCTGAGTTGGAAACCTGACAGCCACTCAGGCCTGCAGGACGATCACATGGTGAAGTGATTAATTAAAACCTTTTTTGTTGGTTATTAGATTTCAGATACTAGACTTTAATTTCCAAGAGTGTGTGTTGAGTGTGTTTTAAATTGAAGTCAAATGCTTTGGTTCTTTGTTTTAGGCCGTGTTCATTGGAAACCTGCCCCTAAACCAATGCGAGGTCCTTCGTCCTCGCCCAATCTTTCCGGGCTCATCCGCCGCTCCATGTCCTGTCCACGCTCCATATCCTCTCTGACTGCGCAGTCACCTACCAATGAGACCAGGCGGCCAAAAACAGCCACTCACATGGCTAATGCATCGACTGCGGCCGCTCAAACAGCAGCCACCATGACGCAGATGACCCCAATTCGACCCCACACGGCATGTCGCTCCCATTCGCTCAGTCGCAACAGTTCTACAAACAGAGTTCCACACAGCAGCAGTCTAGGTGCCATTCACCCCAATACGGCAAGTATCGAATTTCTCTCTGTCACACACAGGGAATATTTGCAAATTACCATACTGCTCATTCTATTTATGCAGAATGTGCCCTGCAATTCCATATGCATTGATTACCTGGTCAAAAGATTGCATTTGTCTGAATTTATAACCAGTGCACACTACTATATGTGGAATTAAGTATCCTGCAAAGCAATGACCTGACCTTTCATTTCCAGTTTGATGAATGAACAGGAAGTTCCAGTTCCAGCTTAATTTACACCCCAAGAAATCAGAAAAAGGGAAACATAAAGTATATTTTGCATAATGAAAATTACATTGAGTTTTTAGATAATGAGAGTTTTTAGATTCTTGTACTGTGACATTATATTCATGGCAGTTAAGCCCATTTTCAAATTCTCAATTCACAGTGAAAAGGATATGATACATATTATATTGTTATACTATATCATAGTAGTGCTTCTTGCCATTAATATATGCTCATTTAAAAAAATGTATGTATGTATGTATGTGTGTGTGTGTATATATATATATATATATATATATATATATATATAATTTTTTTTTTTTTTTTTTTTTCTCAGAAAAAAGAATTGTGATCAGAATCACCACTGAGAATACAATTACCAATTCATTTTCTTGTTTTGATTTTTTTTTATCAACTTCTCTTTTACATGGTTATATGTTTTTAGTACCTTAATATATATAATTGAATTGACAAAAGATAAGATATTTTTTACATGAAATGGGCAAAATAACAACGCCCCACACAAAATGGTTTCTATTAAAAAAAGCTACGTAGTTTATTGAATGGGAAATAAGTGGAAATTAGTCATTTTGGATACTGCTGTAGACACTATTACAGACTGCCTTTGCAGCACAAAGTAAGCATTACACTAGTATTTCATCCTGAACATAGACTATATCTACACAGACACATCTATCTTTTTCTTTACCCTAGATGTCCTCTAGAGAATCTGAACAGATGTTCACAAAGATGGCTGATTTAGAGAAGATCTGGCAACACACCACCTGTAAAAATGACAAATATCATTTTTATTTTCCCATCGCTGTCCTGAGTCATTCTAATCCATCAAACAACAGAGATTCAACACACGCACAAACACATAATCAGTCACGCTGTGTTTTCATACCCTGATAGTTCCTTCTAATTCTCCCACTCTTATATCCACTCTCGTTCTCTCACTCTCTCTGGGCACACCTTGGAGAGGAAAATCAGTCATATTGTGGAAAAAATTGGGAGTGTAAAGCTAAATTGGGCCTGTATTTACGGGCACATTCATCTCGTGAATACCAGCACTCCCCCTTGTTCAAACTCTCATTAAGGAATATTAATCAGGAAAAACAGCACACACACTTATGCTCTGTTTAATAAGACTTTAGATTGTGTTTAGCAAGACGGGCTACTAAAGCTACATGCTCTTTTCAGAGTAATTGTATATAGACTGCATGATCATCAAGTTAATAAGGCTTCGTTTTCTAATAATGGAACCTGGTTAATTAGGATTTGTGCTCTTTCCTCAAAACTCTTCTAATACTTGGATTTTGTGCTGTGTTTGTAAGACTCTGATAAGACTCCATAGGCGTAAGTTTTTGCACAGTATATCAAGCCTCAAGTATGATAAATCTCAAGAAAACATGTCCGTCATAGTGCACTCGTCAAAATTTACAGATTCTTTTGTATTACTATTTCCCACATTTTAGAATAATAGTAAAAACATTAAAAACTATGAAAAAGCAAAATATCAAGATTTAAAAAAAAAAAGCAACCAGCTTCATTCATTCATGATTTTTTTAGCAGTATTAAAGAAGCTCGAGTGTACTGTATGCTGGACACCTGTCTGTTTTTT
The DNA here is from genome assembly GCA_021397915.2 of Tor tambroides. Classification (NCBI taxonomy): domain Eukaryota; kingdom Metazoa; phylum Chordata; class Actinopteri; order Cypriniformes; family Cyprinidae; genus Tor; species Tor tambroides. The sequence goes on from JAFVLL020001304.1 coordinate 29,709, forward strand.
CCTAAACCAGACCAACTCATCATTTTAAAATAAATATATTTATTTAATTAATTGGAAGGCACAATTTGTTATTTATAATCTACACTAAAAACTGGTAACCTGCAGTTGTCAGCTTAAAGAGCTATTGCTATCTGATCTAACTCTAACATTTATTTTAGTTGGTGTAACTAAATGTGTTTTGGTCGATTCAGGAGATTTAAATAGTATTTTTGACATGAATAGAATCAATTGAATGTTATTATGTGAAGCACATGTTTAGGTATATTTTTGGAACATTTTTTTTCAGTGAACAAATCACTATACTGTATGTATATGATGAATACATATTAAAAAAGTAAATAAAACAAATACTTAAATACTTTATTAAGTAAATGCCTTTTTTGCATTACTGAAATGAAAATGTGAGGGGGGGGAAATACGGTTAATTGGCATGAAATCATTTCATCTTATTTCTTTTGATTTTGGGATGAAATGACCTTGATGTGTTCTTGTGATCCCTCGTTTAGGATCTCAGCCTCTGATATGCCTCTGTAGACTGTATTCAGTCATTTTAAAACTTCTGAAAGTTTATGAAATCTTATTTCTGAAAGTAAAGATCACTGTTGTTCTTCTCACAGCGAGCAGTCAGGCGCCATATGAACACGCTGCTGCGATGGCCGAAACAAACCTGATGACTGCAGAGAAATAAGAAATAATTCATCTTTATTGTGTTGGTTCTTTGCATGTGCGGGTGCAGGGGGAGACCCCGCTGAGTAAAGAGCAGGAGGCCGAGCTGATGCAGCAGACGCTGGCTGCGCTGGGGGAGATGAGGATCCGTTACCCGGGGAAGAGCGAGGAGGAGGCCGAGGCCGTGTTGGATGAGGTGAGATACGCAGCTGAGAGAAAGCGCTCGGTCAGGGCAGTCGGACCGGCTGCTCTGTTCCCCCCATTCCCCGAACTCATTTGAGGACATCCGAGCCGTTCGCAGCGTCTCTCGTTGTATGTAGAGTCATTAGCCGTCCACCTGTATGCTTAATGAGATCCATTAGCTGTCTGCGCAGAAACACAGCTGGCCAACAGCACCTGTTTAAGACACTTTCCAGCATTCATTTACACCATCACTTTCACGCCGATAGAGCTGGCGTACATTTGCACATTAACAATTATGGAAACACAGCATTTAGCAGGAGAAGCACAATTGAACTGATGCCGCTCTATTACCGGAGCTGTGAAATTGTAATTGGCGCCTTCCATGAATACGGTACACTTTGGTAATTATTTTATTTTAATCCATTAGAGGCACACTATTAGGTGTGTTAGGTAAACTCTTATCTAACATAAAATTAACATAGCGTGAAAAGTGGATAGTTTTAAACACACTGAATGCCTGCAAATCACCCGACCCCTGTGAAGGTAAAAGAGTAGCCAAACTCGAGAGCTTTTAGATTTGAATTTTGAGAACTTGTACAATAAATATTTGTAAGTTGAAATTTACACTTAGAGCTCTGATGTGAAAAGCTGCAGTGAAACAGTTACACATGTGTATCATTCACATAAAGATAGACACAAAGGTGTATTATATATTTACTTTTGCACATGTTTTAGTTTCACGGCCACTGGTCGGCACTTACAAACTCTCAAAACTTACAGTACAACCTTACAGTACAATCTTAGTGCCTTAATTTTCGCTACTTTTGCAATATTACTGTTGCAAAACTCTCTTGTGCACTTGTAAATGCATATGTGAGAGAGCAAAACCTGGGATGACGTAGGAATAAAGCCGTTTTTTTGGTCGATATCTGAAATTTTATAAATGCGTAAGTATCAGTTGTTTGTAAAATGCTGGAAAGTATTTAAAATAAATATTATTGTCCATTTTCAGGGTTCTCAGAAGTGGAACTTGTCATAGTTGGTAAATTTCTATAGGAGTCTAATGGAAACTGCAACAAATATAATTTTTGCATGACCATTTGCTCTATTAGCAAAAAAAAAAAAAATCTAAAATAGTATATCTATGACTTTACAAAAGAGGAAAAAATATAGAGAGATTGATTACGTTGATCAGAGGATGTCAAATTTGCTGTCGATCCCTCAGATGTTGCATTAGAAACACAGTTTTATGTCTTTTAATGCAAAGGTAATAAGACAAAGTATAGTTATAAATGTACTGTACATTAATTCATTTCAAAATGTAAATATAAAAATACCTTTTTGAATTGTGATGTTAATAACTTTGGAAACTCATCATCACAGTCTGTGAAAAATCCATTACCCTTGACTCTGGCATGTTAAGTCACTACGTTCATCTTGGCATTCAGGTATTATCTAGTGAACAAATGATGCAATATCTTTCGACAGTATATCCTATATTGCATATATATTACAGTATGAGAGTAACATGGCTGTACCAGCTTTTTATTCAGTTAAAAAGCTAAAGGATGGGAATATGTTGCACCATGTTATATAATGACAGTCATAAAGACACAACTGAAGACTTTAAGGTAACACTTTATTTTGATAGAACTATTCTACTAACCCTAACCTAACAGCCTACTAATACTACTACTACTAATTACTACTAATGCATAAAGTTAGTAGAATGCTGTAGCCACAAAATGATGCATTTTTAAAAAAAGCCTGGCGATGTACAAAGAATGAGCACTAACCGACAAACCGAAATAGCTGTAGACTAGTTGATAAGTTTGTTTTTCCTGCTGTATTCTAACAATACTTATAAAGCAAATGCCTGTGCAGACTGATTAAAAACACATTACAAACCATAAACTGCTATGAAAGGTGAACTAAACCTTTCAGCTTCACGTGCATGGTGGGCAACCAACATTTAGTCCCAAACTAGCTGACTCCTACTTATTTAATCTGTATTTAGACATGTGCCAGATGTTGATAACAGGCCCACAAAAATTGCAAACCTCATAAAAAAAGGAATAGAAAATAAAAACAACTCATATAATATTTAGTTTGACCTCCTGAGATTGCCGATCAACATTTTGAAGGTTAAGTATCTCGTATCTCTGACACTTTTCAAAAAATGAAAATAAAATGATTTTTGAATAACTCAAAATTTGAAAGCATTTCCTGTAAATGATTGTAATTAATATTTTTCAGGGTTTTTGGTCTAATTCAGTCTAAATGAGTTATTAATGATAAGGAAGATAAATGATAAATATGACCATATTTATCCCATCATCTCACACTCAAAACATGGACATAGTTCATCTACTCGTTTTAGTGGCGTGTCCGAGAATGTATTCACTAGAAGCGGCGTTCACTGGTGCATGCTGTGCCACCGGGATTCAATGAGGAGAGTGGGTATATTTTATTGATAATGTAAATGATGTAAATATATTCAAACATTCAGATCAATGTTCCACAATGTTAAAAATTAATATGTGGGGAGAGAACCCATGTGAATGGACTGTTCTTATTCAAGGTCCTTGTGTTTGTAAAATAAAAGAAAGATGCCTGCAGCAAACAGACCGACAGACAGACAGACAGACAGACAGATAGATAGATATGCATATTACAATAATAAAATGAATGTCATTTGCTCCTTTAGATTCTGAACAATTGGAAATACCATAAACCAAAAGTGGCGTCTTACTGGCTGGTGAAGTTAGATGCCACCAAACAAAGGAAGGTGAGTGGACTTAATATGCATGGAGTTATACAAGGTGAAAAACTAAACACAATTATATTTTGATAAGTTGGAGTTTTTCAGCTGAGTCTCAGGTGACCAAAGTGTATGGTGGATGAAAAAAATGGAGGTCTTAAAAAATGCCATTTGGATCTGCCTTAACAGAACACATGATGCAACAAATTGAAACAGTTCAAAGGCACTCAATTTCAGCACTATTACAGTAGTGAACGACAGGTGGTTACAGCAGGTTACAGGTGTTTTGATTTGACACAGTAGGGCAGACGTTGTAGGGTGGGCATGGCAGACTGATATAATGAGGGATTGTCTCGTTCCACAAGCTGATTATCAGCCGAAGTTTGAGGGATCAATCAGAATAGAGTTAACATGTCTCATACGGGGCCATTAAATCAGGCATATTGTTGAAAGTCACATCACAGATGTCGACGAGCAGAATAACTGAGGGAGCTGAAGGGGGAAGAGGAAGATTGGCGGAAACTCGCTGGGACTCATGCCATTACTCTTCTTCTGAATTTTACTGTTCACAGTCCATACCCCTCCAGTATCTTTTGGAAGTATGATTCATTTTAGAAAATTGGTTCGTTAGGATGATTCATTTCAATAAATGATTCACTGATTCATTTGAATAGTCTGCCCAAAAGTTTTTTCATTTAAACTATGAAAGGAAAGGACATGACGTGTGGCCAAGTATGGTGACGCATACTCGGAATTTGTGCTCTGCATTTAACCCATCCAAGAGCACACACACTGCAGTGAGAAGTGAACACACACACACACAAACACACTGTGAACACACACCCGGAGCAGTGGGCAGCCAATGCTGCGCCCAGGGAGCAGTTGGGGGTTCGGTGCCTTGCTCAAGGGTCTCACCTCAGTCGTGGTATTGAGGGTGGAGAGAGTGCTGGACATTCACTCCCCCCACCTACAATCCCTGCCGGACCTGAGACTCGAACCCGCGACCTTCGGGGGTTACAAGTCCGGCTCTCTATCCATTAGGCCACAACTGCCCTCAACTATGTTACTGTATTCATAACTGTACTTTTTATTCTGTTATATACATCAGTGGGATTCAAAGTTTTTGCTTTATTCAGTATAAAATTATGGTATTTACGTTGATTCTGTCACTGTGACATCATCTTTGTGAACTACAGTTTTGAAGTTGTTTCCCCAACATTGTATAGTTTGCCTACTTTCTGTGGTATTTTTAGCCAGTTTTATTTATCTGATTATTTCAGGTTTTGGATATTGTCCGTACCAACATCCGCTCAGTGCTTCAGAGGATTTGGAGTGAACTGGATGTGGAGAGTCTACGTCTTTATCGCCTTTTCAACCGCGTGTTCAACCGTCTGCTCTGGAGTCACGGTCAGGGGCTCTGGAACTGCCTCTCCAGCTCTAGGTAAGAGACTTTTATTTTGTCTTAAAAGTGGACATGAAATTAGAATTAAGTCTGTTTACATTTACTTTATCACACCTGCGATCATACTGTCAGTCAGAATATCAGTACGGCTGTGATTTACTGTGGCCAAATCAAAACAGTACTGATATTCAGAACGACAGCACTCTTGCTTGTGTGATATTGCCTAATTGTATGAGTCAGAAATATATATATTGCCAAAAATACAGTCATTTTACTGGTAAGGCCACTTAAAATATTGCCACAGTAGTGTGTAACCAGCTCTACAAAGAATAATAGAGAAAAATATTACTAGTTTGTCTAGTTTGTGTCATGTCTGGTTTTAAATGTCCTTCATTTATTAATTATTTCACTTGTAAATGTCACATAAAATGGGTTGAGAAGAGCATTTAATGTAAAAAGACATTTAGACAGAACATAACCCCAGCCATGAGAAAAATGGTCTCGTTTTTGTCTTTATTGACTCAATCGTGAGTCTTTATATAGACTTTTACTTCCTCAGAGTCGCACACAGAAGCATACACGCTTGCTGTTATAATACACATAGAGCCTTACATGCTGCGATTTTATCAGCTCTGAGCGCAAACAGCGGGGACACCTTCTTATTGACCGCCTTCTTCCCTCTAGTCATTGTGAGCACTTCTCAGGGGCTTTGTGTGGCCCAATCACTCTTGTAATTGCCACAGAGTGAAGGATGTTATATAGCCAGGTTTAGACCATTTGGAGTTGATGAGAGCGAACACAGCTCTAGGGGATTAGAGGCAGTGCCAGCGACCCATGCTGCTTCTGTTTAATCAGGGACTGACGTGTGAGGGTGGCCCGCGAGCCGTTAGCACGGCAAGGAGATAGCAGTGGGAGAGCACTGTAGAGGCTCCCTGCCTGTAATGTACAATTCAGATCCCTAGAAGTTACATTTCATCATCTCTACAATGAAACCTCATCTCCTCCACCAAGGCTTTAAAGAGAAAAGTCTTTTTATCGCTTCTTTCTTCAACAAGAGCCAAACGAACGAGAATCAAACCTTTTAACCTTCCTCATGGTTTGTTCCAGCAGTGTCTATCATTGTAAAAGCTGGCCCATATTGCCTCTATAATAGTTTATATGACAGCAAAATTAAGTCTAAAAATTGGTACTTAATCAGAATTTTGTCATATTTTTCAGTGAAAATATGTCAATATCCTCCACTGAAAAAAAATAATACAGTGGACCAACAGCCAAATTTATTTTTCTCAAATTATATTTATGATTTGGTGCATATCTTAAATTTTGATTGAATAGTAATCAAAATATTCTCTTCTCTTCTCTCTTTTTTTTGTCACATCACTGAATAATGTAACATGGTATAAACTACCAGCAAGCAATAGCACATAATAACGTGTTAAATATTAAGTAATCAGCAAAGCAACAACAAAAAAAAAGTAAAAAAGTAAAAAGTAAAGCAACAAAGACATACCCTTTATTTTTCAGTACACCTGGGTGACTAAGCCCATTTCCATCATCAGGGCAATAATTAAGAAATTCCAGTCACCTGGAAGTGTTATGAATCAGCCTTGAAGAGGATGTGTATCTGTCTTGTCCCAAAACACTGTCAGGCGGATGGTTTGAGTGGCCAAAAAGTCCCCAAGAATCACATCAGGAGAAATGCAGAAGTTAGTTGTGTCTTGAGGGCAGAAAGTCTTCAAAACTACAATCCGACATCACCTACATCACCACAAATTGTTTGGAAGGCCTCTAGTCTCATCCAAAAACAAACTCAAGTGTCTTCAGTTTGCCAGACTTTACTGGAACTTCAAATGGGATCGGGTTCTATGGTCAGATCAAACCAAAATAGAGCTTTTGGCAATAAACACCAGAGGTGGGTTTGGTGCACACAGAGAGGTAGACATATGGAAAAGTACCTCATGCCCACAGTTAAATATGGTGGTGGGTCTTTAATGTTTTGGGGCTGTTTTTCTGCCAGAGGATCTGAACATCTTGTTAGGAGACATGGCATCATGGACTCTACCAAATATCAACAGATATTAAATGAACACCTGATCGCCTATGCCAGAAACTTAAAAATGGGCCGTGGTTGGATTATCCAGGAGGACAATAATCCAAAACATACATCAAAATCAACACAAAAATGGTTTACTGACCACAAAATCAATGTCTTGCCCTGGCCATTCCAGTCCTCTGACTTGAATCCCATATGAAACCTGCAGGGTGGACTGAAGAGGAGAGTCCACCAACGTGGACCTCAAAATCTGAAGGATCTGTCTCAGTTGCCTGTCTCAGGGAGGCAGCACGAAGTATTGTCTAAAAGGCTGCCAATAATTGTGGCACACATATATTTAACAAAGATATTTGTTTTTTGATAAAACTGTGTTGTGTTTGCAATTTTTTGACACACATATATATATATATATATACACACACACACACATATATATGTCACGGTGCACACACGAGGGAGGACACAGGAACACGCTGACAAGGATATAACTCAAATAATAGTTTTTAATGATGACATCAAGGCAAGGCAAGGCAAGGCAGACACAGACAGGAACACCGGGGAGTAACGAGTAGACCAGACAACACGAAACTGAACAGGCTTGAACTAATATAGACACGCTAATGAGACAAACACACCTGAACAGAATTAACCAATAATCACATTAAACAGGGACAGGAAACAAACCAAATAAGGAAACAAGAGGCGGGAACACATGACACACACGACAGAACCCTGACAATATATATATATATATATATATATATATATATATATATATATATATATTGTCTTCATTTATACTAAGTAAAACTAAACTAAATTGACTAACAAAGTGTCTTTATCTTAAGTGTTATATAAAAATTTGTTATAACTAAATTTTGTTAATGGTGAAATTAAGTTGTAAAATTATATTGATTATATTCACCTACATTAGGTAACATTTTGGTTAACTGAAAAAATAGGGAAACAGAGACAAAATTGTGACTTCATATCTTCTGCACATCAACACTCTCAGATGAAAAAGATATTTAAACAGGGTTGTTTCTTTTAAATTTTTGTGTTCTTTGCTTTTATCCAAACTAATTTTTTTTACCGTGACTTTAAAGCAAATAAATTTGTTTTGTGTTTAGGTATTAAGGAAATTATTTTTGCTTGGCAGATATTTCTGTCAGTGGGTAGAACTGATTTATGTTATTTTGTTAATATGTTATGCATAAGCATGATGAACAAAACATAGAACTGTGTGAAAATACGGAGTGAAAAGGGTTGCACATTTGACTAGGATGAAGTCGTTATTAAGAGGTTTAAGTGGAGTTTACAGTTGCCACACAACACTGCAACTTAAAACATCAATTTTTTTTAGTTTTGCTGTTTTGAATCTTAATTTTTTAGGTGTTTTTTTTGTTTGTTATTAAATAGCTTATATATTTTCAGGTTTCTTATAATCATTCATATGTTTAATCTCATATTTTGGTCTGTGTCCATCAAGTCACAAATAAAAAGATAATATAATCAAATGAATCGTTTTCTGTTGAATTTACAGCAAAATATAACTTGCCATTATTTCACTGACATAAATGATGCATACCATGTTGTATAATGTTGGTGCCACCCACTCTGAGGCTGTAGGATTTATATATGTATTTTCCTTCAGCAGGTCTTCATGGGAGAGTGTTTTCAGTAAGAGCAGTGAGATGGTGACCGCGCAGGAGCTGAGGTGCTGCCAGCGTGTTGTACAGTTGTGTAGAGACTGTCTGCTTGTAGTCTACAAGTTTGTGGCTGACTCCCGTGGTTCGCTCAGTGGACTTAACCCAGACTGGGATGACACAAGGTATAGTTAGCCATGATCACGCTGCTAAAAGAACGTACTGACACTCACATCACCATTAGTACAGTTAACAATGCAGAGCGGCATTTAATATGAAAGTTCAATAATGAAAGAAAATGAAGTGGTTCATTGCATCATGCAACCTCATTTAAAGCATCTAAAACTTTTGCAAACTCTGGGACAAAACTCTACAGATACAGCATTCATGTGAATTTATGGCAATTATGAGATGAGTCTAAACTCTAGTCTAAACTGTCCACATGCTCATAGTCACACAGACACATTTTGTTTCTATGGCAATGCTCACATTTGTTTTTAATGACAGCGAAAATTGAATACATTAATTCCCCTTCTGTAAAATATTGAAAAATACTGAAATATAACAGGTGGCACTGGCTGTAATTTAAATACAAATATCAAGTTTGCTTTCTGTTGGTTGTTTTATATGATATCACAATAGGTGAATTTATGAAAAAGCAACTTTTTCCGTGCAGTATTTCATGACAAACACTTGTATTTAAAATCGTTAATTTAAAGTCAATATTTAAAGTCTTTTCAGCACAAATACCCCCTCCTTCCTATGTAAATTTTGCCTGTAATACAAGAGATTACACTTGATTCACAAAACTCAGTCTGGCATAATTAATATTGCACTATACACACAATTTCTGACTGTTTACAGGAAAGTGTTCAGCATTTTCAGGCTGATACACTTTCTTTACCACTTTGTATGAAATGTGCCTTCAAAGCAAATACTCTAGCAGAAGCACATCCAAATGAAGGTAAAGAAGGTAAATTAGCTCCACATTTACTGAATTCCTGATGTTTGACTGACCCACCCACAATTTGGTAACCATCACCTTGTATTTCACATGTTCATTTCAAGCCTTAGAGTTCTACAAATGTAGCTGAATCAGATTTGTACACTGCAAAGGTGGAACAGAAACTGCAAACTGAAGTGGTATTTATATGTAAAGAGGTGTTTATACAGATATAACAAATATATGTACTCAAGAATTACAAATCACTAGACACAATAAATAACACTGATTCTTAAAAGTCACATTTACCATTGATAACTATTATTATATTAAAAGCTATTTCTTTTTCCTTTTATGTGTATTTTAAGTCGCTGGGGTATATTTGTAGCAATAGCCAAAAACACATTGTATGGGTCAAAATTATTGATTTTTCTTTTATGTCAAAAATCATTAGGATATTAAGTAAAGATCATGTTCCATGAAGATTTTTTGTAAATTTCCTACTGTAAATATATCAAAACTTAATTTTTGATTAGTAATATGCATTGCTAAGAACTTCATTTGGACAACTTTAAAGGCAATTTTCTCAGTATTTTGATTTTTTTGCACACTCAGATTCCAGATTTTCAAATTGTTGTGTCTCGAACAAATATTGTCCTATCCTAACAAACCATACATCAATGGAAAGCTTATTTATTCAGCTTTCGGGTGATTTAAAAATCTCAATTTTGAAAAATTGACACTTATGACTGGTTTTGTGGTCCAGGGTCACATATATTCTATGAAAACAAGCCTTACTATCTATTTATTTAAACATTAAAGCAAGTAAATTAGTTTTGTGTTAAGGATGTTTAGGTATTTTTTAATGCAAAAGTACTATATATACTGAGAAACGACAACAAAAAAAAGTGAAAATTTTAGTATTAATGGGGGAAGTGAAGTGTGGCCAAGTATGGTGACCCATACTTGGAATGTGTGCTCTGCATTTAACCCATCCAAGTGCATGCACACAGTAGTGAACGTACACCTGGAGCAGTGGGCAGCCAATGCTGCGGCGCCCGGGGAGCAGTTGGGGATTCGGTGCCTTGCTTAAGGGTCTCACCTCAGTCATGGTATTGAGGGTGGAAAGAGTGCTGGTTATTCACTCCCCCCACCTACAATCCCTGCCGGACCTGAGACTCGAACCCACGACCTTTGGGTTACAAGTCTGACTCGCTATCCATTAGGCCACAACTGCCCGTAAATTAATAATATAATTAGTATTTTTTAAATCCAGTAATTTCAATAGCAAACCGAATCATAAGGGTGGAAAGGTTCCCTGTGCAGATTTCTTTCATGGCCAAGTTAGCCTCATAAATTCAATGTGACCAACAGAAAGCTTCTTGGTTTGAGCAGTGCTTCATGAATCACAAAACTATTAACATTCACCAGAATTTCTCTCATATGACCTCACCTTGAATCACAATACTGTTTTTGTTTTTTTTGGTGCAGAGCATTTTTACTTGTATTTGTTCGAAAATTTTGAATTTTTACAGCTGATCAGCTCAGTGTAATTCACCTACCTTTTTGACATGCTTATGCAGACATTGTATGATTTTTTTTACCTGAGTTTTGAACATAACTTTTGACAGAGTTTACTTGCATTTTATAACCTACATAAGCTTAAGGACTTTAATGTAGTCATTGCAGAATTATTTCGTTTGGATTCCATCTTTCGAGCCTGACTGCCGTGTTTGCTGGACGTCTCTCATCTCCTTGGGCTGTATATTTTGGTTTTTGGATCACAGTCGTTCCCACCGAATCTCAGTATGTCTGATCTTCGGCCACAAACCTTTGTCCACCTGCTTGCTTGTTTTTTTTGTTTGTTTTTTTTGCTGGATTTCCATGGAGAGACCAGCCAGTCATTTTCGATTTCTTTTCCACTCTCCATCCCAGCCAATATCCGCTCTCTTCTCACACTTGTGTTCTCTCAGGACATGCCTCATTGACGACTCATTGCTGGAACGGCCCTTGGGGATCCGTTATTTTTCAATCAGCCAGCATCTGCTTTGCCTCGTTAGGAAAATGATGCCTGGGTAACAGTCTCATCCTTGTTTCTTACTCCATCGCCTCCTCCTTCCTTGTTCAGATCCATCAGGTGACTGTCCTGCCTCTTGGGTAGAAGCAGAAGAGGTCAAGTGACATATAAGTGACATATAACCCTAAGTCAACACGAAATCAAAACTCACCTCATGTACTTTGTGTTCCAGGTTGCATGATTTATCAATGCCAAATATGTGTTTGGAATCTTTGATCAAAGTGTATTAACTTGCTTTGCTTTTCATTTGATGTCACCCAAGTTTTATTTAAGTCTTTAATTTTCATGCCCCTCGTCTAACCATCTGTTATATATGCAACACCAAATTTTTACCATCCAATCAATTCCAGATGAATAAATTCCAAAAAAAGTCCCACATTATGTGTCTGATTTTGGAGATACAGATACATTTGGTGCAGTTTTAGTAAAGCATTACTTCAAAAAAAAGGGTTACGTGGTTATTACCACCAACTCTGGTCATGAAGTCATTAGAATTCAGTGTTTAGTCATGAAAAGTAATAGCAACCTACACAATAATTTAGAATGAATGAAAACAGGACACTTTCATGGTTGTGCAACAGCATGGTTGCATAAGATGCCACGGAAAGTTTTGTGAGGATTTTTATCAGGATGTAAAACTACGGAAACCTTTCTTAACTTTTGAGAACTGTAATGTGATATTTGGTGAATAAGGAAGTCTCCATTTTCTCTCAAAGTGTCTAAAAGTTCTCTCTCAAAGTTTTATGCAGCGTGTGGCAGTTGGGTGATAGAGTGTAGGCTTTAAACAAGCAAACAGACGTGAGATATGTGCAGATCTCCGAGCGATTGTGTGTAATTAGTAAAGCACACACACGTTCGAAGGTTAGACAGCTGGCGGTTCTCTAGGGCTTTGCACTGGCAGGTTTTTCCAAGAACTGCTCAATGATCAAAAGCCAAAGACCTGGAGGAATCCTCACAGAGGTCCAATTAAACACTGCCTGCAGCCTGATTGGACCCTGAATGATGGAGCTCTCTCATGGATGAGACTTCCTTACAGGGAATTCTTCAGAGCCAGAAAGGCCCACCTCCATATATGTTCATATTTGAATTTCATATTCCTTTGACATTTCCTTTTGTTGACCAAACTCAGCAGTCTGTAGTGAAAAATATGGTAATGAGGCTCAACCCCAGCCCAAAACCATTTCCTGAGAACTCACCTGTCTGGAGTTCCCGGAGGGATGAACCAAAGAGTCGGGTCTGATTTTTAAAGCTTTAATGAAAGGAACGTAGGGAAAGATCGTGTGTGCATGAGGTGAAAGGTGGCTCAAAATGTGCATTGGACATATTTATCGATATTCATCATTGTCCAGAGTTTTATGATCCGTAACACACGATGCAGGACATCTGCGATTCTTATTACTCATTGCTGATTAGAGTAAATGCATCGCAAACACATGCCTAGTGCAGTATCATGAGTAGTTTCAAGGACGTTCTTTTATAAAAGTTAATTTGATTCTTCCAAAGTCTTTCTGCAGCAGGGGCTTAAGAACAAATCTTCTTTTGTTAGATAAGAAGCGGTCCTAATTTGTACTGGCATTATGTATCGCTGTCATAACTACAGTGTTGCATTCATACAAAGCCACTTTATGTGATTTAATTAAAAAAGAGACGTGACACTCCTACTATTGTTTATATATTAAATGTATTTTATTTAAAATAAAAATCATACATCAGTGATTTAAATACAATTGAATACACAACTTTTCAAATGTTTTAATTGTTGTAAATATAAAAATATAATATAAAAAGTTGTTTCAAACCTGTATGAGTTCCTTTCTTCTGTTGAACATAAATGAACATTTTTTGAAGAAAGTGAGTAACCAAAAAATTGACTTCCATAGTATAGAAAAAAAATGCTATGCAATGGGGACCAACATACCACTATCTGCTGTGTAAGAAAGAAATTTATACAATTTTGGAACAACATGAGGGTGAGTAAATGATGACAGAATTGTCATTTTTGGGTGAACTGTCCCTTTAAATAGTATATTTTCATGTATGTATGTATGTATGTATGATAAATATTAATGATTGAAAAAAATATTTTTTTTGCCAAATCAAAGTCACTGTGGTTCAACCAACATGCAGGAAATCATTTTTTTTCATGTCACAAAAAAGCCATAAACCAAAATACATGTATTACAGAGAGGACACCTGTACAGCCTCATAACTAATGATGAAGATATTTTTATTTTATTATTTATGATTGGTTACAACAGTTTTTACAGACATAAATCTAAAGTTTTACAGAAACATAGGAAACATATAAAGAACTTGAGTTCATGTTTAACTATTAGAAACATATCAACTATATTTCTAAAAGACATTTCTTTTTTATCATCTCAGACATCCTTATTTGTCATTGGCCCAAAAACATTCTACCACTTCTAAAATAAAAAAGACTTCAGCAGCTGTTTGTTCAAATGATTTAGTGTATTCAGCTTATTTAGCACAACTTTTTTTTTTATTGTCATTGTGTTATTTAATTAATTAAAAGTTTAAATTGCCTTGTTTCGAGTGGAATTATAATTAAGCTGTTCTGCAATTAGATAGTGTGGGTCGTCAGCTGTCCAGGCTGGTTACCCTCCTTGTCTGCGTGTAGGCCCTAATTATCTAACCTGTTATCCTGTCTCGGAACATCCTGTGCATTAAACAAGTTCTTATCTGCTAAAACAAGTCACGTCCAGCCACTCGTGTCAGTCATTGTTAAAAACAGCACAGTGTAAACGTGAGGGTCAGCGGAGGGGACGGGAATCTAAAGCATCGGCTGGAGGAGGATTGGAAGTGGAGAGGGAGGAAAAGTGCCTGATCTCTTTAGGTGACCTTTGTGTGTGTAATCCTGCCTTTGAGTCTGGCATCCAACCCCCATTTCTGATTCCTCTCTCCGTCTGTGTAGGTATCTGCTGCCAGTCACCTCCCAGTTCATCATCAAGTGGCCGTCATCTAGCTTCGGCCGCTCGGCGTCCTCCACTCGCCCCCGCAGCGTCTTTACTGCACGGATGGGTCACTTCTGATGGCCACTGGACTCCGACACCTGCTGGGGGAGACCATATCCAGACTTAAGATATCCAGACCTAAGGGCATAACGTCTGGGACCTCTGCAAACTCCAGCAGCATATTTAAGGGGATTTGCCCACCTGCACTGTTAATGCATCAGATGCATATGATCGAGCAGTCCCTGCCTCCTGTCCGCTGTAAAATATCAGCTGCGTTGCTATCTCCTGTAGGATGCTTGTAAAGATGAAGAACATCATGAAGTTATTTTCGAGACTGTACAGTATATTCAGTGGATTCCAGTGAATGTTTCAGGAATCAGAAAAGGTCATGTTCACTTTTTTTTTTTTTTTTTGCTTTGACCGTGGTGTTGTTTCTTTCACGCAGTTTTTTCCCAAATCATTGTATTGATTAATATATAACATGTCACTTTCTTAATATTCACTTTATATTTTAGCTCATTTAGTCTATTTTAAATTCTTCTCAGAATTAAAATTTTAACAATATGTGGCCATTCACACAGGATCTCAACAGACTCAAGAGCATTTAACTTTTCAAGGCGCTTTGAAAAATGTTCATGGTGAGAGAAAAAAAAGCGTTATGTGTTGCAACGGCCAAAGATTTGAGTATAACATCAGGAACATCAGTATTCCAGGCACCTTATCTACGTTTCATTCAATTGACCAATCAGTTTGATTTATTCATTAAATATAACCTTAAAAAAAGAAACATAATGTGTTGTTGCGTGCAGTCAGGAACGAAAACACAATGTGAAGTTGAGTTACATGCAATTGACAAGCTCAATTTAGAAAGAAAAGTGCAACTGGAATGTGTCCTGTGTGAATGCCCCCCTAAGAATGATTTGGAAAGGGAAAGAGTTAGTGTTAAGCAGTTAAGTGTTAGAATTGGAGTCAGGGTTAGGGTTAGAGGTTGGGTCTAGGGTTTTATGAGTATTATAGTGTTAGGAATTAAAACCGCTTACTGTTTGGAGTAAATGCTTTACGTTATACTAGACTATAGCTGCCTGTTCTGAACTAAAAGCTGAGATCACCTGTCAACTTTTAAGGGACGCAAGTCTCTTTTGCATAACTTTTATGAGCCATATTGTGTAGATGCAAATATGAACCTCAGTGTCTGGGCTGTCTGATGTGCAGTGCTGATGAAAGGGATTTTTAATATTGCTGCTGGTAGAATATGTTTGGTAAATTGTCAATGAGCTCAATGTGCTAAAACTTGGATGGCTGCATCTTGAAGATACTTGAATTAATTTATGTTATTTATTTTATTAAAATGTCTGCATTTACATCTAATTTAAGGTTTGTTTTAAATACACTTGTTCATTTTAACCATGGCATTACCAATGTATCAGTGACTTTATGAACGGAATAACGTTTTATGAAAGTACTGAAATAAGTGCTAATTGCTTTGCTTTGGATCTAATTAGGATAAATGTTCATGTAGTGTTTTAGTAAAAGTGACCTGGATGTGCCAGCTCGAACCACGCTGTGCCAACACTACTCACAACCAGCAGTGTGTTATTGAGGAGCTCTATGTGACTGTTGGCAGTATTTATCATTCATGGGATTTTCTGTTCAGAATGTGCTGTTTAAAAACATCGGCTGCCGGGTTTCCTTGTTTTGATAAGCAAGAAAATCTGTAGTGACAGTGTTCTGATAGCCAGCTATGTAACTCCCACTGAAAACAGCGATAACCCAACATTTATTTATTTCAGGTAATTTTGCCCAACGTACCATCACGTCACAATGCCAAATATTATTTTTGCCTGGATTTTCATTCAGGAGAATGGTTTTTAATAGCAATAAAAGGCTTAAAACATCTAAACAGTCTCCAAAATTCTATTTGAGAATCTCATTGAGAGGCGTCTGACCTTTCTGACTTCTGCTTCCATCTCCTGGGGGTTTCTTAACACAAGGTACCTTTCACACACCACACATACACTTCCACAGCATGACACCTCATGTCATTCCACACAGTCTCGCGTGAGATTCCAGAGCATAACCTTGTCATGTTTTGATCTAACCTAAGGTCATTCTTGAAAACTAAAAGCTACACTGTAAAACTCCTTGTTTCTTCTCTTGTCTCTTACAACAAAAGAAAGACCGTGACGGTGTTACTTAGCAACAGCAGAGAGAAGCATTGCGATAGAAACACGTGTTGACACGTCCATGTGATTCTTGAAGCAAAGAAATGGAAGTGTCAACAGCTGACACTTGATGTGAGTTTTGATTAAAATCAGTACATTCTTCTTTCAGTGTTTCTTGCCTTTGTCCTAACTTTTTGCAGTTTTGCTAGCGTCAATAGTTTTGCTGTCCTCAGTTAAGGTGCTTTCACTCTGACAGTGATTTAATTGCTGGAGGTCGTGAAGTCGCCGCACTGTTGTTTGCTTGTAGTTATTACTGCTTTACTGCAGTATTCAGCTGTATCAGGGGATGCATCACGTGAACGCAATTGTCTGCATTTCTATTGGTGGTTACCACACTGTATTGCTGTTCAGTTGCATAAAGTTGAACTGATTTGAAACTAAGAGTTGCAAATTGTTGTTTCTGTGAACTTTTTGTATAATAGCATGTATGCACTACTAGTAGTGGACTACTGTCTGTACTGACCTGTCTGTTTTGATTGTTTCAAAAGGTAGTTCCACCTCCAACTCATGCTAAGAATTTGACATGTTGAACCGTGCAAGCAAATGTTCTGAAAGCACCACAGAGCAACAATGTCTTAGTAGGTCAGCCTACAAAGAATCAAAAGAATTCCTGATAATTTTCTGAAATGAGTCTGACTGCGTTTCAGCACAGAACAAATGCATTCCCTGCATTGCTACAATAGGAGCTATAGCAGAAATTTACATAAATGTCTTAATTTAGGGCCTTTTTTCTCTTTTAGGCCAACTTGTAGCTACTTACCTGGTAATAACACATCTGGTTTAGTGTCAGACTCATCTGGGTTCACGCAACAAAATCCAGAAGCAAGTTAGCATCTTAGCACTTCTGAAGTCAATGATTTTTTATTTTTTATTTTTGGCTGGGTCTGTGATGAAAAGCCCAAGATATTTTCACATTTTATTCTACAACATAAAATGCATCAGTAATACCACTTGTGATTAACCTCTACTTGTTTTGAAAAGGCATTTGCTAACAACTGGCAAACCGGGACTACAGAGGTTCACCGAACAATAAAACTCAACTACTAACTAGTCACTTTCACAGCCTTTTTGTGTTTATAATCGTGCTCTGCTGTTGGTTGTGCTCTGTTGTAAACTCTATTGTTTATAATCGTGCTCTATTGTAAACTATTGCTGGTCTGTTTTGTACAATGATCCTATTGGGTTTTTGTCCAAGGAACTAGTGTAATGTTAACTTCTGGGTTGGCCTACAAAAATATGTCATCACTGCAGCACTCTATAGTTGTCTAAAATGAACAGAACATGACTGGTGCTTGTCAAAAGGTGTCTGTCAACTGAACGCATTTTCAGAACAAAAGAGCATATCAGACACTTACAGTTTAGACAGCTCCATTGGTTATACTGTGAACGATATTGTCATGTCGTGACAGTGTAGACTCCTCCAGTGTAGAAGTAACCGCAGATCAGCTCTTTACAGGGTAGGAGATATTAAGGCAGAACATATTTTGATATTCTCTTAATACAGTAAAGGTCTACTCCAAGAGTGAGGATAGAATTAAAAAAAAAAATACCCAAAACAATGTGCAGCCCCATATACTCCATCGGTAGTTCTTTTAATATTTCTTCTTGTGTCAGTGGGGCTATATCCTCCTTTAATATTTTTTGTTTACTGATCTTTATCTTATTTTAGGCCAAAAATATCTTTCTTTTTGTAGATACTCTTCATTAAAGTCTGTATTTTGTAGTTGTCCTTGGTTTTTGTAATAAAAGTACTCCATTGCACCATGGGAGTCACAAGTGTAGAGAGGCATGTTCGAATTACTGTCTCTTGAGCCCTCTACTCTGCAGCCTTTCTTTTGCCCACATATAAAGGTCTCAGGGTGCCTATTTAACGGATCACAGCCATAGACGCCTTCATGCGCTGTAAAGTGTGAGTTTAAAGCCTCAGATTACCTGTGAACGGCCAACCAGAATAGTATGATTCTGAATGCTGCCACTCTGGGATTTGAAAGTACTTATGGTGAAGTTTGCTTTTTTCCTGTCTTGCTGCCACAAAACCGACTCAAACCACAGTGTGGGCATTTCCACCGCTCAGCTAAGTAAGTGTCAGAAGAAAAGCCCATCTGCCAACTGGGAGCTCGTCCGAGATCCTTCTGGAGATTATCGTTGCCTTGGCTCTAGCCAGTTTTGCAGACAGACCTCTATGCACTGATGTTCTGAGCTCAGGGACTCAACAGCTGTCTGGTGGTCGCAACTCCCGCTTTCATGTCGAGTGCTGATGTGTTCAACAGTCTCATTCAAAGCACTTGGTTAATTAGAACTCTTGTGTTTTTCAAGTGTGGTGATTCATACCCTTACCTTTGCCCCCCTCAGTCATTGTGAAGGACAGCTCACTAAATGAAAATGGATTCATTAACATCGATGACTTTATTCAGCTATTTTTCTCCTTCAGTCTTCTGTGGGAATGCGAGAAAAGTCCAGCTTGCCTCCTGTCCATCTTCTCTCAACCCAGTTGCAGGTATTGATTTGAGGTTACAAACAGCCACAGTGATGGCTCAATTCTCACAGAGCAACTAACTTCTAGAAAGCCGAGCAGCTACTGTGAGTTGTAGTGGTCAATTAATGAGGAGAATGAATGGTCTTGTCAGCCTGTCTGAAGTTTTTGGGTCTTATTGTCAACACAGCAAATGTTTTTTATTTGTAATCGAATACATTCCTCCTGTGACCTGGACTCATTATGCTTGCCTTTTCTTCTGAGGTTTCCAGGAACTGGAATGCCAAGACCTAAGCAATCCCTGGAATATTTATGAACCCCCATGGTCCCAAATGAGACAAAACAGGCTTTGAACAATCGACTTTTTAACGTTTCATGATTTACTCTCCACTTCTGAACATAATTAAGTGTGGATTGACAGTAATGGTTATAATTATAATAATTATAATTACAATAATGATTATACTTCTTAGAAGAGAGGCGAGTGGAACAAGAGCAGTTCTTTACAATGAGGGAAAGCGATTAAAAAAAATGGACTTTTCTCAAACGTGTCTTTTTCTTTTCAAAATGACTGGTGTTTTTCTAAATATATTAATAATCCACTAACCATTCTTATCAAAAGCTTTACCCATGAGTGGTATTGACTACAAAAGCTTGAACCGACCGATTGCCTGAACAATAATGCTGTTATCTGCCTCTTATCCTGCTGTTTAGCGTCTTATGCAGCTCTGGTCTTATCAGTTTCACACAGTGAGGGGAGATGCTTGTAATGTGGTGTTCTTTTGGATATCCATATGTTCTCTCCAAACTTTGTCTTGCAGAATATTTAATGTCTGACACTCACGCTCAGATTGACCACAATCTTGAGTAATTGAAATGATCAAAAAATGCAACTATAGGTTCTGCATTTCAGAACAGTTCAGCCCTATTTTTCTTGCACACTGAAAATCTTATATATGATTCCAAATGGCAAATTTGTGATTTGTATGCCAGTGCCGGTTTACTGTATATAGTATAATGCGATCTGATGAGGGCAAATAAATGTATACACTATTGTTATTTTTTAATGCAATATTTACTTACAATGTTAACAGTATTTAAAATGAGAAACTATATATAAACCATTACCAAGGTATGGATGGATATTAAAAATGATATGCGAGGAGCCCAACATTTCAATTGACAAATTACTCTCTGGTTCCTGGCCTTCGGACGCAATGCGTGCTTGATATATAGGCTATATCAAGAGTATTATATATTAATCTGTAAGAGGACATAAACAATGGGTTCTTCAATGTGTCCTCTATTAACTTGATGTAACCCTTCTGCGTTGATCTGAGCTGCGGCTCCTTTAGAGTTCATGCCAAACATTTAATCTCTTCCTCCTACACAGGATGGCAGAAATACAGGTTAATCTGAGCTCACCGGCTGCTGCAGACACAAGATTTGAGGCTCTGACTGGGCCAGCCGGGGATTCATGAGTGAGCAACTGTGAATTACTTTAACAGGTGTGAATGTTTATATGTGTGTGACCTTCATATTATGTTCATGTCTAATACCCGTTTCACATTTACCTTTACTCATTTTACATCTAAATCGCTCACTTAAATGCCTCTATTTTGATTTGATTTTGCCAAAAGGTGATGCAAAAGTACTGATTGTTGCTTGTAATTGTGACTTTTTGTCTTGCGATTCTGACATTTTTTTCTCAGAATTGTGGGATATAAACTCACAATTTGAACTTTTTTCTCACAATTGCGAGTTTATATCTCGTAATTCTGACTTTTTTCGCAAATCTGATTATATCTTGCAATGACAAGAAAAAAGTCAGAATTGCGAAAAAATGAGTCAGAATTGTGTGATATAAACTCGCAATTGTGGAGAAAAATGTTAGCGTTTATATCCCACAATTCTGAGAAAAAAGTCAGAATCGCAAGATAAAAAGTTCTTTGAATTTTGAGATATAAACTCACAATTGCGATATATAGGTATAAAGTCCAATTCTGAGGAAAAAAAAATTCTTACAATTGCGAGTTTATATCTCACCATTCTGACTCGCAATTGTGTGTTAGAATTGCCATTTTGAGAAAAATAATGTATAATGCATTATAAAAGTAGTTTTAATGCATTAATTATGCCTTGTAATGCACATAAAGGCTTTAAGTAAAGTGTTACCAAAAAGAGATTATATCTACAATTCTGACTTTACCCAGAATTGTGACTTTTTTCTCAGCATTGCGAGCAAAAATGAATTGAGATAAAAAATTGCAGTTACCTTTTTTATTTTTTATTCAGTGGCGGAAATGAGCTTTCATATAGTATTACTATGCTTGTCTGTGTTTGTAACATTTCAGACCAGAGTTTGTGAGCGACGTGGAATGGAAGCACAGTCAAGTTGCGTGATTGTGCCGATATTCAGTACAACAGCACTCTTGCTTTTTGTGATTTTGCTTAAATATCACCTGACAAATGTGTGTAGGACATTATATTCTCATCTGTCTGTCAAACCCTGAATATTTGCATGGAGACTTTTCTACACATTTTTTTCTTCTTTCTAAAAATGGATGTTCAGTGTTGGTGAGAATGTTGGAGAGAAGCCAAACCGTCCAGAATTTTCAGATGACAAGGGTGAGATGTGTTAGTAATGTAGCATGAAATCAGTAGGGTAAATAAAGCTGTCTGTTATCTCTCTACCATGTGATGAGGCAGAAGCCAAAGGATTTAATAGGACTTACTCAAGAGGGAGTTGATGCCTGCAGGAGAATGCAAACGTCTTTCTGTCAAAAAACGTAAGACAGCTGCTTATTTTCTCTCCTGGCTTTCTCACCCCAGTTTTAATTTCTCACTGAATGACTGCAGAGATAAGTGATTTAGTTTGTGTTACATTGTTGAAACAGTTTTCAACATAGCTGACATAGTGACATTGCATATTTGTTGCATATAAATATGTCACTTCTTGTCACAAATAATTGTTCACTGCACTGTTTTTATGGAAACAGAATTTAATAGGCTGTGAAGACCCAAAGTGATCTCATGAGTATTCGTATGTATTTTACGCAAGATACGGTTCTACCACACGTACTGTACATTTGCATAAACACTAAAAAAGTACAATATTGACATATTAACAGCACCTAAAATGTAAATCGTTTATCTACCTATTAACTTTAATGATGTAAAAATGTTTTCAAATCCTTATTTAATCTATAACTATTTAATTTATGGAATTAACTGATTGATTGATTCTATTCTATTTGTGATCAATGAGATTCAGTACATTTCAGTTGCCTCACTTACTTAATTTGAAATTATAACATTTCATTCTGACCTCTGGCGTCAGTTTGTTTCAAAGGATTACTTAATTTTAAACAAGACTACACTTTAAAATCTTAAAATGAATACAGTTTTATAATTGTTTAACCATTACTTGTAATAATATATTTTTTTCTTGTGGGACACAGCATTTTTTTTTTTAAAGACCATAAATTTCACCACAAATGAACTATAAAATGATCATGCATTTTATTCTTGTGCTGTAATCTAAATTTTCAAATTCGTATTGCATTGTGTGAGGAACAGAACCAAACTGAAGTCTTAATTCAGTGATCTTCGTCAAGATAATGCAACTGTGAAATCCGACACTCATTAAAAAATCAAGGAGAATTACAACAAATATGACTGACTTGTACGTTAGTGATATCAAATGCAGAGATATATGAACCTTCACAGAGTGGAAAAGGTTAAATCTCCATTTTCAGTGATTAACAGCTAAAATTTCACTCTGTACATACAGACATAAATACATAAACACATACTTATCATTATGGGGACTCTCTATAGGCATACTGGTTTTTATACTGTACGAACTGCATTTTCTATCCTCTTACCCTAACCCTACCCCTAAACCTACTCCTTACAGAAAACTTTCTGCATTTTTAGATGTACTGTATAAGCTGTTTTCCTCATGCGGACCAAAAAAATATCCCCACAAAGTCAAAATTTGCTGGTATTACTATCCTTGTGGGGACATTTGGTCCCTATAATGTAGGGAATACCAGTGTATATATATATATATAATTTTCAATATCCATCCATACCTTGTTAATGGTTTATATACAATTTCTCATTTTAAATATTGTAAACATTTTAAGCAAATATTGCATAAAAAATAACAATAGTGTATGCTATTGTGCCTGTAAATGTTTCGTACGAATATATACATGTGCATCTCAATAAACTAGAATGTCGTGGAAAAGTTCATTTATTTCAGTAATTCAACTCAAATTGTGAAACTCGTGTATTAAATAAATTCAATACACACAGACTGAAGTAGTTTAAGTCTTTGGTTCTTTTAATTGTGACGATTTAGGCTCACATTTAACAAAAACCCACCAATTCAACAAATTAGAATACTTCATAAGACCAATAAAAAATTTTTTTAGGGAATTGTTGGCCCTCTGGAAAGTATGTTCATTTACTCTATATGTACTCAATACTTAGTAGGGGTTCCTTTTGCTTTAATTCAGCGTGGCATGGAGGGGATCAGTTTGTGGCACTGCTCAGGTGTAATGGAAGCCCAGGTTGCTTTGATAGCGACCTTCAGGTCATCTGCATTGTTGGGTCTGGTGTCTCTCATCTTCCTCTTGACAATACCACATAGATTCTCTATGGGGTTCAGGTCAGGCAAGTTTGCTGGCCAATCAAGCACATAACACCATGGTCATTGAACCAGCTTTTGGAACCTTTGGCAGTGTAGGCAGGTGCCAAGTCCTGCTGGAAAATGAAATCAGCATTTCCACAAAGCTTGTCAGCAGAAGGAAGCATGAAGTGCTCTAAAATTTCCTGGTAGATGGCTGCGTTGATTGTGGACTTCAGAAAACACATTGGACCAACACCAGCAGATGACATGGCAGCCCAAATCATCACTGGCTGTGGAAACTTCACACTGGACTTCAAGTAACATGGATTCTGTGCCTCTCCACTCTTCCTCCAGACTCTGGGACCTTGATTTCAAAATGAAATGCCAAAATTACTTTCATCTAAAGAGGACTTTGGACCACTGAGCAACAGTCCAGTTCTTTTTCTCCACAGCCCAGGTAAGACGCTTCTGAAGTTGTCTCTGGTTCAGAAGTGGCTCGTAGCCCTTTTCCTGAAGATGTCTGAGCGTGGTGACTCTTGATGCACTGACTCCAGCTTCAGTTCACTCCTTGTGAAGCTCTCACAAGTGTTTCAATCAGCTTTGCTTGACTGTATTCTCAAGCTTGCTGTCATCCCTGTTGCTTGTGCACCTTTTCCTACCCAAATTCTTCTTTTCCAGTCAACTTTGCATTTAATATGCTTTGATACAGCACTCTGTAAACAGCCACACCTTTCAGTAATGACCCTCTGTGACTTGAACATTGATGCCCTCCACAAAGAGGGTATCAATGTTCATCTTCTGGATCATTGCCAAGTCAGCAGTCTTCTCCATTATTGTGGTTTCAAAGTACCCAGAATTTATACTGTATGGATGGTCATTAATTGAAACTCAAATGTAAATATTCTAATATTTTGAGATACTGATTTTTGACTTTCATGAGCTGTAAGCTCTAATCATCAAAATTAAAACAAAAAAACTTTTGAAATGTTTTACTTTACAAGCAATGAATCTAAAATATATGAAAGTTTCACTTTTTGAAATAACTTACAAGAAAAAATGAACTTTTTCACGACACTAATTTATTGAGATGCACCTGTACTGTATGAATAAACAATGAGCAATGAGACCAGGCTGCTGATGAGACCATATTACAGGGTTCCCACACGTTTTGATCAGCAAATATCCAAGACTTTTTCAGTTGTTTGTGATGAGGTACTAGATGAGGTGCTCTAGAGACTGCAGTCACAAAAGAGCATCTTCTTACCAATGAAATAATTCTGATCTAGAACAAAGTGCATAGACCTGAACCAAGCTAGAAAAATGCATTTTCACTTTTTCCATGCTGGTAAATCACAGAAAATATGTTTATTAGCTAGACCATGCTGGATATGAAGTAGAAAATGTATTCAGAAACTTCAGAGAATTTCCTGTGGCACCGAACCAAATTATGTCAAGAGTTCAAACTCTTGAAACTAAATTAAGCTACAAATCTTTAGGCATTCTAAGTTTGAACATGCAACCAAAAAGCACATTTCACTTCTCATATACACACACATGTATATAATTTTTTTTTTTTTTTCAAATTTACTTGAAGTAATATTTCAATAAGTTACCAACACATCTGCATGTTCTTAGTTTTCTGATATCAGTTAATGGTGACACCTTTTTCATATGATGCCACATTTCTATTTTGATCAGAGTGATTTCTTCCAGGATGAAAATGGCCTCATGCATAGGGCACAAGCGGTCATTGAATAGTTGGATGAGTATGAAAATTACGTGAATCATATGGCCTTCACAGTCACCATCTCAGCCCATTTTAACACCCATGGGAGATTCTGGACCAATGTTAGACAGTGCTCTCCACCATCATCAAAACAGCAAATGAGGGAGTATCTTTTGGCTGACTGGTGTTCCAGAGACTGTAGAATCAATGCCAAGAGAAACTCAAGCGGTTCTGGTGACATGAGGTGGCTTAACACCTTACTAAGACACTTTATGTTGGGTTTTCCTTTAATTTGTCGCCCATCTGTGTGTGGTATGTATGGTATACAAGCTATATGTATGTGGTCCCATATACATCACATAACTTTTTCTCTTTTTTTCATCACCTCAAGCTCAGTCTGTTGTGGCCAACTCTGTTTTGTGGACCACATTATGACAACTGCCAGGTCCTGCCACATTCTCCACAGCATAAGGACTATAAAGCCCATCCTCAACACCTACTCTACCAAGCTTCAGGCTCCAGTCTTTTCTGGAAACTTTTTTATTGCCGGACAACCAGCATCTGCCACCCAACCCTTCGAGGGCTTTCAAAATACTGTTTGTTTTCAACCTCCAGAAATTCTCTCACATTACTCTTCTCAGGTCTCTTCACTGACTGCCAATATCTGCAAGAATTCAATTGGAAACACCGTTTCTGGCTCACTCTGCTGCCAATGCTCCCCCTGCCCCCATTAACTTCATGCCTTTATCGAGCTGTGTGTCTCTCCACATGAAGACACTCTCCTGCTTGTTCAGCTCCAGAAACTTCATCCTTGTTTTTGACTTTCACATAGTATTAATGGAACTTTTACGTTTGCACAATATAAAAATGCTGCGTAGAACTTTTGCCTTGAAAATTAGTTAAAAAATTACCTCCAGTGCTGATAATTTGACAAAAGTTTTTGTCTTCAATGATTCTGCTTGAGTGTTGTGTGTTTGATTGAAAAGTTGGGGTTTAAAAAATCTATTGAATTATCGATTTGACTGCAGTGACACTATCAGATGAGAACAAAACTTGAACTGAATTGCGATGGATGATTGTCTGCTTTATAGCTGAATTGAATTTGTTAATTGATAAACTTCAACAATTATTAAGCTGAATTGAGTTTATTACTGACACTGTATAGCTGAATTGAATGTTTTATAATTGATGAACTTTGCAACGTTGACAATATTGTTGAACTGAACTGAATCAACTGACTTCAGACAAATAATGACACTTGTCTTCCGTAGAGCTGCTTTATAGTTAAATTAAGTTTGTTTCATAAATAATTGCCTTTGCAACATTGACACTGTTATTCAACGTCTCGGTTACGTATGTAACCCTGTTCCCTGAAGGAGGGAACGAGACGTCACGTCGGGTGACCGACGAATTGGGATCTTGCTTAGAGAGACCAATCCACTTCAAGTGTAACTAAACAAGCCAAAGCACATTGGCATGCGATTATTGCATCCAGCTGCCGCTGATCACAGCATGAGTATAAGAAGGCAGCAGGTGCAGCGCATATTCAGGTTTTCGCTTCGGAGCCGAGCCGGTGACCCGGCCGCTCAGCGGTGGTACAACAGTCGTGGCGACTGGACGTGACTTCTCCGTTCCCTCCTTCAGGGAACGAGGGTTACATACGTAACCGAGACGTTCCCTTTCAGTCGGTCACTCTGAGTCACGTCGGGTGACAGACGAATTGGGATCCCTACCAAAGGGCCACGGATACTGCCCCTTCCAGTGTCCTGTGGAAGCCTCCTGTGCCCCTACTTTTTGGCGCAGGTCAGG
>JAFVLL020001305.1:0-19689 GCA_021397915.2 Tor tambroides
ATATCTTGAGTGATTTGCTTGTTTTGATTGTTTCATTGGTGGAGATTTCTTTGCAAAATCATGGGTAATAAAATTTCTCACCAGGGCAAAATGAATAATAATTTAAAAAAATAATAATAATCATGGGTTTAGAGGCAGGCCTTCCTGCTTTTTTTCTAAAAATCTTACGTTTTCACCATCTCATAAAATAGTACATTTTCCTGTGGTTGGTTAGGGATTATAGATAAAACGACCTCAGAGGACTTCTGTATTAATAATATTGTTGCAGTGTTTGTTTAGTTGCTATTCTGATAGTTTCATACATTGTAATGAACTTTTTTTTTCTTAGCAAAAGCTGTAAGATTAGATAGAGAAACAATTATAAAATAATTTAAACTCTGATGAATATTTCATTCTTATGTATTTCTTTATCTGGTTGAATAGCCATGTGATATGCATGCAAATGTACCTGTAACATAAACACTAGCTTATATTTTTTTCTGTATTTATGAAAGATAAAGTTGAAATGAAAGATAGGATGAATGATAAACCAGATTAAATTGGAGAAAGTGAGGGTTGGAATTATTAAGCTTGAAAAGCTGTAGTAAATGAGAATTTGATTCTGCCTCCTCTAAAGTTGAAATATCCCCTAGCGGCATTTGCATTGACTGCCGCTCCTTTCTTTGTTTAATTTTCCACATGACTAAAGCTGAATCAGAGAGAGTGTCATGTTGGTTGTCCTCAACTCTCAGTATCAGGCAGTATCTCACCATCAGCACATTAAATTGCGGTCTTTTTCAGCCTTTTGTGCTGCTTATTATGTGCAGCCTTGTCATATTGTAAGCTGGTTCAATCTTTGGTTTAATTTTTAATTGTATATATAATAAATTGCAACAGGGATGTTGATTTCAAAACTTAAATTAGTGTTGATTTAGGTCAGGTTTGTACTGCATTGAACAGAATCTTTGTGCAGGAATATCTCTGTTTTTCACACAGTTTCAGGAGACTTGGAATATATCGCATGAGTCATATGGACTGATTGTATAGTATTTTTGTCATTTTTGGAGCTTGACAGCCTGTGATTCGTCATTCTTTGGAAAAGTTCTGTGTGAAAATTCTTTCAAAATTCCCTCTTTTGTGTTAACAGTATGTGAGTTTGGAATGACATACAGCTGACAAAATAATAACAGCATTTTTTTTATTCAATGTCCCCGCAAGGCTGATTGACCACGTAAAAACTACACTGCAGAAGAGTCACACCAGCAGTATGTACAGGATACCTCTGTCTTTCTGTCAGTGAAGAAAATGTCAAATGAATTCCATACACTCCCTAAGGGAATAAAGAATCTTTTCATTTAAATTGAAACATCATCTTCTGCAAATTGCGAATCCAATTATTTATTTAAAGCCAATCCCACCCCTATAATTTGACTTTTTCATAATTTCATGAAAGCGCCGTTGGACACTTAAGACCCTTTGCTTCTCCACTGGCTAAGTGCTGACACAGGAACCAAGAAGAAAAAAAGGAGCTGGAGGGAAACAATATTTCTTTTTTGAATCACTCACCTCTAAGGATAAAACACTTGTCTGTTCTTTGTCAGATAGTGCCTGATGGTGTCAAAAGAAGTGAAAATGATTTAAGTCTTATATTAAATAGCCACACAAGTCACAAAACTCAGAGGCATTATATGCCAGATCACAATTCATGCGGCACATCCTCGGGTACATTCCACAGTGCCTCCATTATCATTTATCAATTAAAGGCAAAAATTCTGTGTTTGAAATCATACAGCCGGTCCACATAGACGGGAGAGCAATTTAGTTGTCAAGCATTTGTTGTTGCATTACCACTAATGGCCCTTCGCTCACACCTTTAAAATCCTCAAATGGGTTTGCAACCATGACTGCCAAGACATCCCCTGAAAAGAGAGCAGTCCTTCTTCAGGGACCGTCATTTAATAAGACAAAATATGACATAAAAGACAAACACACAGTAGTTTTCTATAGATCCTTATTCATTTTCAGACACCTCCAGGCCTCCCCTATACACTCTCAGAAAAAAGGTACAAAGCTGTCACTGGGCTAGTACCCTAAGGTAAAAATGGTACATCGTTCTACCTTATTTACCCCTAAATGGTACATATTAGTATCTTTTGAAAGTATACATTTGAAAGTAAAGATACTGCACCAGTGACAGTTTGTACCTCTTTTTCTTTGCTGTACTGAACCACCCTCTTTGCTAATTTTCCCTTTAAAGTGCATTTAAACATGATCCATTTGCAAGATTACTTGGTATGGCACTGTTTGAGGAGAAAATGAAAGGTTTAAGAATTGGAGATAAAAATGAGAAAAAGAGCTTAAGAATTTCAGAAAGCAAAATGCATACTGCAGTGAATGGTGTTGAATATACACAGTGTTAAAAATGATGTTAAAACACACGTACCTGTGACCCACTGTGACCTTTTAAAATGTTGTTTCAGTGTATTTGCAGATAAACCATGTATAACCAAATAGCTAAAGCATAATCAATAAACTGCTAATCTGCTGTCATGTTTGATGAGTGTGAAGTGGATACTGAGGCAACGGCAATCAATGCTGACATTTTCAAACTGTTTTGCCAGGTATTTTGTTGACTTATGGTCTGTCAGTAAAAATAGTTCCGAAAGTAGTCAAAACAGGATCAAATGTTGGTATTATTTTCAACAACTGCAAGTTCTTGTGCTGTGTTAGAAAACTGCAGCTGAGTGGAAGATGTCAAATGCATTAAAACCTACATTTTGGTTGGTTGACTTTTTGTTCTGCTTTGACTTTGTTTAAAACTGTTTTCGTCGGCAGAGCAAAGAGACAAAGTAACTGGCAGTTGTGTTAAAAATGTATGTTACTCAGTAGCAACTGCTATATAAAAGCAGTACCTGAATCACAATCATTCTGTTGAACTGAACATGAGCAAACCTGTGATTTTAATTTTTTATGTATAGGTAAAATTACTACTAAAAAGTTAAAGAAGTTTATTTTGGTTGCTTTAACATTCCCTCCAACCAAAGAAAGTATTTGCTTCTGTTCATTTTTTGGATGTTGTTGTCACACTGTCTGGGATCCAGGGGGGAAGTATGCTGTCAGACCTGCACAAATAAAATTCACAGGCTAAGAATAAAGGTGCCTTAGTATAAATAGCAGCTGTCATTATCTTTTATAAAACTCTGAATGTTTTCTGTGTGATCGATCATTTCTGGCACACATGGCATGTAATATTAAACTGTATTTTAAAGTATTCATGTTCAGGTGAACTTATGGATGAGGAGCATTAAAGTGGGTTGTGGTAAAGCTTTGCAAACAGATTGCAGGTAGGACTATAGGTTTACCTTGTAAGCCCTGCACATCAAACTCAAGGGAAAATCTGGAAAGTTGGAAAGTTTTCTTGAACATGAGCACTGTTCCATAGGTGTAAGCTAAAAAATAAAAAAAAAGGTGTAAAAAAAAAATCAGTTCAGTTGTGCCAGCAATTTCAGTTGCAGGCATTTTCACAGTAGCACATCTTCATAATAAAATTTTTCCATTCCTATTTCTCAGACTGTGAATTTCAGACTTTTTAAATCTTGTTTGTAGTTTATGGATTTGTTAACTGCAGTAGCAATACTCCTGGCCTACATTATTTACATGCAGAGTATCATAACACTGCACTGTTAACCCGCAGTACCATCCCTATAATTTATTGCATCCTATGTTTCTCTTTAGATGCTACTCTGGTGTGACAGGAAATTAGATTAGACAAACTCAACCCATGGTTCACCTCCAGGCTTTCACTATAAATTTCAAACTCACATTGCTATCTGCTGTCTCTGGAAAGAGACAAGAAGTTGTGCCTCTGTATACTTGAGCAACTTTGGGCAAGACATGAATTTAAACATCTGATCTGGTCATGCTGCTTTTTCCACTATCACCAGAGTGGATAATATGTCAAAATGTCCACAGTCTCTAAAAGCAGTTAATGTCCAATATGTTATTTTGAATTCTGGCAGGATTTTACCAGTCAGAGAACATTTTTATAAACTGGTAGCTTACGCAATTTCACAGCGCCGTAACCCCATATTCCCATTAAAGTTGGCTCATAACATATTCCGCTTGTCGCCGTGCTGTTAATTCATACCCTATCCTGCAAGTTCAGGCCTGGAAAAGGAAATCAGCTTTTTTTCCTCCCATGGAGCCGGCAAATTAACAGTTTAATTTCTCGTAAACGTGTTTTGAAGGGAAATGAGGGTCTTTGTATGTTGAAGAGAGAGTTCCAGCAGCATGCATGACAGCTGGCAAAAGTTATATACTCAGCACTTTTTAGTTAATGTATTAAAATACAATTGCCAGGGGAAAACTGCTATTCATTCATATATGACATGGAATAATGGTGTTTCTGTTAAAGTTTTTTCTCACTGTGATTTATAAGATGTGTGAAGATGATGTTGATTAATGACCAGGAATACACAGATACAGCAGGATCCAAAAATCTCAAATTTTAATTGAAAACAAACAATGTTATTTGAATTAATAAAACAAATGAAAGTTATGACATGAAATGAATGGGTGGCATCAGAATGAGAGTCCAAACAGCTTCAGTTCAACAGAAAAAAGTAATATTATGGGTAGAGGACCCGGAAGCAATGATTTGAAATTAAAAATCTTAATGGTGGGTTTGTTTATTACAAACATGCAGATTTTCAGTTCACAAAATGTTAATTGATGAACTAGAGTCATGTATTATTGAGATGTTTTTATCAGCTGTTTGGACTCTCATTCTGACGGAACCCATTTACTGCAGTGGATGTAATGCTAAATTTCTCCAAATCTGTTCTGATGAACAAATAAACTCATCTATGTATGGCCTGAGTGTGAATAAATTTTCATTTTTGACACAACTATTCTTTTAAATAAGTAAAGTTGAGTTCCTGGGGCTTGAGTGCTGTTGTCATAAAAATAAATAAATAAATCATGTTCATTTTTTTTTTTTCAGTTAGACTTTTCACTCAGATTGCTAATACACTGATAATAAAATAAGAAAAGGTAATTCATTCATTCATTCATTCATTAAAAAAGAGTGAAATGAAAATTTATGCTATGCAAGTCTCATTTCTCAGCATATAAATGGTCAGTCCTTGGGTTTTTTAACACCTTCATTGTTTAGCTATTGTGAATATTAAAAGGCACCGCTTTAAGTGCCTCGTCTGAAGCTGAGTGGAGTGAAGAATACAAAGAAACCATTGACATGCCTACTACGTGTAAAATTCAGGCTTTATGACATTCAAACAACAGAAAATAAATGAATTTCCCAACACCACACAAAGTTTTCATGACAGGTCGGGGCAATGCAGACCATTAGAGTGAAGAGCCAGTGGAAGATAAACCACTTGAGTGTACCTGTACATTTCCCACACCACAATGTTTTACAATAATCACAGATGACAAACAGTTGACACTGCTTTCCATACTAAAAGAATTCCTCAATAAGTCCCCTAGTGTGTGTATGATGACACACGCACAATGAATTAAATTACTGTAATCAGATTTTAAAACATGACTAATTAAGGAGAAAACATATTGACTTTGAATGCCAAGTGTGATAACATTCAGCACCCATTTATTGAGTTAATGTGTGATGCATAGCAATCTAAATCACTAGAACAATCTCTGCAACACAAATTAGAGTGTCACAGTTTATGAAAATTTAATTGAGTCTTTTTTTTCTTTTTTTTTGCTTGTATGCAAGGAGCTGCTTCAGTTCAGTGACATGCTGCTCTAATTAAGAGAACCGCATGAAGTGAAATCAAGCTTCAGTTTTAAGTCTTAATCCACTGTGTCAGCACTAAGCCACATGTTAAGAGTGAATCAAAGTGTTTTGCAAATTTTATGCACTCAATCAACAAATACCTTAACTTTCCTCCAGTATCCTCCTTAAACATCTTCTTAGAACAGAAATCACATATTTCTGAACTTCTAATGCGCTGCAGCACTGCTACAAAAAATAATAACAGACTAAAACTTCATAGTAATTAGAACATCTTTGTTTGGATATGGCCCTGTTGAACCCTCAATAGCAGAAGGCCATTTTCATTTGAATATTTTTTCTGTTCCTTTTCCATTCTTTTTTCTCAGTAACTCATAAGCATATCTATTAAAACAGGGTAGTGGTGCATTCTGGGATGGAAAACATGATTAACTAGGACAAAACAGACAAAGAAATGCAGTTAAATGGCTAACTCAAATTGCTGACATTTAATCAGTCCTTTTCAAAGAATATGTTGCCTCGGGTATTGAAGCCATTTCTGTAATTGCAAAAAGATGCCTGTCAAGAAACTATCCATAAGCTGCCTTCTGACTGCATGCCGAGTGCAAGAGATATTTATCAGAATGAATCTAAGATTACAGTTTAGTTAGATTAGCTCACTGTTTCAGTTTCATTTTGATGGGAACTCATATTTGATCATTTTAAGATTATATTAGCGGAATATTGCTTTGAATGCATTGATATTAAATTATATGTTGGCAACAAAAATTCATATTGAGTTGATGCTTGATAATATGTTTCTGCTGTATTATTTGTAGCATAAAGTACTGCATTATACTGCTCATAAAGCTTTATATTATTCAAAAATTTGTTTAGCTTCCCCTGAGTGAGCGTGAGATATGTATTGTAGTATTTGCATGAGCATATGAAAATATAATACATTCATCCATCCATCTTCTAAATCTGCTTTATCCTTTTTAGGATCACGTAAGGAGAGGGATGGAGCCCACCCTGGACAGGTGAATATAATACAAAATATATTTAAAATACTTGCATGGAGAACTGTTAGTGTTTTTTTTTTGTTTGTTTTTTGTAAAAGAATATAAAAATATTCTAGTAACATTTCCAGTCTTTTTTCTTAAAGTGTATGAGTATTTGATTAATTTTATAGTGAACGTAATTATTGGATATATTTAACTCTGAACCAACTCAGTGTGAAAGAAATGTTAAAATCAAACGATAATTTGATTTGAACTGTCAGCATGTCACCATTTATCACCATTACATGTTAATGGATTTATAGACTAATAATTCTGAAATTCCTCTGAATCATCTATCGTGAAATTTTCTACTATAAAATAGTCTGCTCTTCCCGGCATCTTTTTTTTTTTTTTTTAATACAGACTTCAAACAGAAGCAAGTTTCTTTTTCTCATATTGGCCTGGTCAAGAATATTGACTTGATAATGTGGTGTGGTGTGCTGATTTGCTAATTAGTCATCTTTGCAATGTTTTCAGTCTTGTGACATTCAATCAGACATTGAATGTTACAGAGTTGGCATATAACATGTTTGAAATATAAATGGGTGTTTAATATTTATTTCTTTTATATATATTTGGTGATACTGTGTTGGTCCTCCAATACACACTGAGAAAACATGAGCAAAAATTGTACTTTTAGTGGCACAAAGACTTATCACTGGAGCAGTACTTTAAAAAAACTACTTTGTGCCTGAGCCCTGAATGGTTCATAGTACCTTAAGGCTCCATATTACTGCTCTAAGGTACTAATATGCAACTTTTAGGAGTAGATAAGAGTGACAAGCTGACAAGCTGTTATACGCCTAAAGGTACAAGTTTTGCATATTTTTATGACAGTGTGCTATGTATATGCTGTTAACGGTTCTGGTTCTTTAGACCTCAGGTGGGAAAATATGATTTCTTGGAAGTTCAGCAGTAACCTCTTCATATGAAATGATTAAAAAATCCTGAAGATTTCATGCATAAATGGTGCAGTGTCCTGATAATAGTCCATTTCCATGGCAAATGCTGATTTCCATTACCAGTCACAGAGCACAGAAAGAAAGCATGTGTGTGTGTATGTGAGGTAACTGCCTATTCTGATTAGAATTCTTACCATTTAGCCCACGTATTTCTCTCACATGCAAAAGCATACCAAGTCAATCATAATTTAAAATAGCATACTGTATTACAGTAACGCAAGGCATCTGCATTAAAGTCGAGTGGAAGAGATGGGATCTCCTTCATTTTTAAGGCATACCAAAAATATCTAAATGAAAAAATCTGACAGATGTTCATTATGGTTTCTATTTTTTAATACCCTATCTGTTGTACAGATGGGCTTTGTGTGTGTGTGTGTGTGTGTGTGTGTGTGTGTGTGTGTGCATGTGAGGTTAAGGTGAAGTCAATGTGCTTCGCTCTGTTAATGCACATATGGTTTAGACAAGTCATTTAGCAGCCCACATTTTCTCAGTTCCAATTATTACCAATTTACAGATTATCATATTTCACCAAAGAAACACTTGATTTATATTCAGCACTTGCCTTGGATATATTACAGTGTGTCAGGAGAGGCGAGGAGTGAATAGTGAATTTGAAAAGAATCAGAAAAAAAAACACGTAATGAAAAACTGAGATTTTTTCTTTGAGATTCTTTTCTCTCTCTGTTTGAATACTCAGCAGTGGGAATTTGGGCCCCAGAAGAATTTGGCATATTTTATCTGTTCAACCATTAATATGATGATGAGCCTTTTCAAGCAACACAAAATTTCAGTTGTTAGCTTGCCAACATTGTCAAAGTGTGTAATTGGACTTACTGTGTGTGTGTTGATCAATCAAGAAAAGCAGCATTGAGTGGCGTTTTCCTCTCTGCTGTGTGATTTGCTGAAAGAACAAAGGACGTGTAAATACAATAATTTTGCTTCTCTCCTCAAAACGCTTTTGATTATATTGTCATCCCTCAATGAATTGCTATTGATTACATTAATATTTA
Organism: Tor tambroides; assembly: GCA_021397915.2. Classification (NCBI taxonomy): domain Eukaryota; kingdom Metazoa; phylum Chordata; class Actinopteri; order Cypriniformes; family Cyprinidae; genus Tor; species Tor tambroides. The sequence goes on from JAFVLL020001305.1 coordinate 8,765, forward strand.
AACTTTCAATTGAATGATCATCCCAGCAGATCTTGGATTGTAATGTAATGACTGTTTTTGTTTATCTGATAATAAATTGATGCTGCTGATGAAAAATAGGGCGGGCAGAATGAAAACAGAATGAGAGATGAGAGCGCTCACTCTGTCATAGAGAGACACGGGGAGAGAGAAATGCACGTCAGGAGAACTTGTGCTAAGCCTCAGTGGGCAAAAGGAAGTTTGTAATTATCCTGACAACAACTCAGATAGAGGCACAATCTGTCTCTTGTTCGCTATTCAGATGCACAGCCATTCACGTTCCCTTTATTTACCCATGATAATGATCAGATCGCTTTCCCTTTATTGATTTCATTTAGCAGATTTGCTTTATTTGCATTTCAGTATTTGTATTGCTGTGTTCTCCATCAGTCAAAGCAAGCTTGGCTTGTTAGGCTACAGTATCTGTCTAAGAGGAGATTCAATTCTAGCGGTTATATGATTACATTGAAGTAGCCTAATAATATATGCAATGGATTCTGTGGCTGCTGGTCTCATTTTCTGATCTGGAGAAAGACCTATTATAATAGTTCATGATGGACGCATCTGTCATAAGCAGGATAAAAAGACCTTGAGCAATGCAGTGCTACTGGAAGAGCATCGTTAGTCCTCTGCTAACTCATCGGTTGACATGACAAGTTACTAAGACTTGAGTTCTTGTCACTTTAAGTGTGTCATGCAGGATGATGCAAACAACAGATACACTCAACAGTGTGTCATGTGTGGTTTAGTTTACACTGTAAAAAGTGAGTGTAATTTCAACTTTAAACGTCTGACTGTAAAAATGTCAAAAACTAATAGTTCTATCTTTACATATCATGCATTTTTAAGTAAAATACTGTTGAATGTACAGTTTGTGGAAATGAAAATAAGACATAAATATAAGATATAAATATCTTATCATTTACATTCCCAGAATTCCTTGTGTGATAGCTCACATTGGATTGTATCTTATTTAAATGTGTTTCTTAATAGTTTTTGTTATCGGTTATGTTTTGTATTACAACTCACACTCTTAAAAATAAAGGTGCTTCAAAAGGTTCTTCGAGTGATGCCATAGAAGAACCATTTTTGGTTCCACAAAGAACCATTCAGTCGAAAGTTCTTTAAAGAACTATCTCTTTCTTACCTTTTTATAATCTGAAGAACCTTCTTTTGCCACAAAGAACCTTTTGTGAAACAGAAATGTTCTTTAGATGTTAAAGGTTCTTTATGGAGCCATTTAGACAAAAGGTTCTTCTATGGCATCGTGAAGCACCTTTTTTTTAAGAGTGCATGTTGTTTAATTCATGTTTATTGCATTATTTTAGTGTCATGTGTGTTACCATGGTGGTGTTTTGTATTTGTGCGTATGACGTAGTGAATCTCCTATATATTAGTATTTACCTCAGCTTGTGATGAACTTTGAATCATCATTATCTTTACAGTCTGTTATTGTGCTGGTTGTCAGTATATGTTAGAAGTACAAGACAGATTTTACTAGCAGTGTGGCCTTGATAATTCAGCAGAAAAGGACTGTTGGATATACAGATTTAAAATGTATCTTTTTTTGTAAAGTAAATTGCTGCACATTAACAGAATTATTCTGGCAACCACAGCTGCCAGTTTTTTTTCTTTAAAACACCAGTTATTTATTTAGTTTATTTTAGTTTTTTTTTTTTTTACAGTGTAGTGGTAAACAAGATCAATTTACCAAAGTTCCCTATTAATTTTTTATGAAGACAACAAACACATTTTTCCAATAGGGGATTTTTAGAAAAAACATTCCTAAAATTCAATGTTTGTTTGCACTTCAAATAAAACTAGTGCAAATCTGTTTTTTTTTACCACCAAAAAAAGACAAGCTTTTCAGCAACAAGATGATAACATATCTGCAGAATCACACATTATTCTTCTCATTGTGATTTTTCAACTCAACCTATTCAAAATCTTCTTTGCGGCCTCTTAATACCTCTGTAGTCACATTTATCTGTGTGTCATCATACTCCGGCAAGAACAAGTGTGTTTTAAATGTTTTGTGTTCTCATGCTGGATACAAATGACCCACGTCTGTGGCAGAGCTTAAAGGAGACCAACTTAAATGCTAGAGGTGAGCTACTGCGCGTTATTGGAAAGCCAAACATAATTTGCCCCAATTAGGCCTCAGGTGTGCTGTTGTTATAACACACAACCGTACACAGCTGGTACAAGAACCTGAGGATCTTATGAGGAGTAGTAGAAGAATTATAGTGCACCAGAGGCTCTGTCTGATGCTTATGGTCCTTCACATAGACACAGGTACAAATGGTGCAACTTACTAAAGTAAAACTTAAAGGATTAAAGATAACATTCTATAGTGAAACAATAATTAAAATTAAGAATTAAATAGCAGATATTCAACAAATAATATGTGCATCTTCATGCACATCATCATGTGAATGAAGACAATTTTTTGTAAACAATTTCAAATAAAATATAAAAATAATTTAAAAACTATTATTATTATTATACTTTATAAATATTATTTTAATATTATTAGATATTTATAGATCATTAGATATTATTAGATTATTATGATCTATATTTTATCTGTATTACGATTTATATTTTATTGTATATTATGAAGATCATTTTAATATTATTAGACATTTTCATGATAATCTTTGATATGCTTTGAGTATCTTTTAGTTTTGAAAGCCTCACAGAAGCATTTACACAAAGCCAGCTGCGTATATGTATTTTACACATTACTGAATACTTGAAACGAGTGCTATCTGTTTTATATCTGTGGAGTGCTTTTGTCATCAATAGTTTAAAGACAACCTTGAACGTAAAAGCAACAACCTCCAAATGAAGACAAATTGAAATGCGATTGTGAGTAGACTACAGTGAGCGTACTTTTAAGAAACAGTGAGCAAAAAAACAAGAAAAAGAAATGAAGAATGCATTACGAGATCGAGAGCTCCAATTTTCCACTGTCTGCATTTCTGCTCATCCAATTAATTTGCTTTGCCTGCTCTTTGGGCGTCGTGCCTCGAGGAGACACAGCGAATCAGAAGACAGCATCCCTGCTCTTGGCTTGAGTCATTAATAAGTGCAGCACACTGTACTGAGAGATGCGATGCCTAATGCAATTTATGAAGCTAAAAACAAAATCTAAATGAAAAGAGATGGGCCTCATCATCCTTTGTGTCAGGTCTGCATAAGGAGGGATGTCTCATATCCTGTGTTGCCAGATTGTGCTTGTATGTGTATTGCTTTGTTGCATATTTCTTGGCCACATTCAAAAAATCAGTGATGTGACATCTGCTACTTGTGCTTTTGGCACATTCTGTGCCTCGTCATGCTTTGAAACGTCATTGGACTGCCTGTTTTTGTTCCATTGACTGCTTCTCTATATCTGGTGCCTGGAGACATTAAACAATTGTGCAATGCTTTGAGTGCTCTTTGAGAATATTCTCACTTCCTTTGTTCTCTGAAACTTAGGCAAAATAGAAAACATGTTTCAACCTTGATTAATGTCACAAACTGAAAATATCACCAAGTAGTTTTTATCTGAGTTAAGTAAGATAACTTAATCGTAAACATCATGCACTATGTTAACAACTTATTAAACTTCAAAAAACTTTCTCTAAAAATTTCAATCAATTTCCAGGCATTCTTGACAGAATTTGGAGATTTATTATAACAAAATTAAGATGCTAATAACAGGTTAAAGGGTTAGTTCACCCCAAAATGAAAATTCTGTCATTAATTAATCACCCTCATGTCATTCCAAACCTGTAAGACCTTTGTTCATCTTCGGAACACAAATTAAGATATTTTTGATGAAATGTGAGAGCTCTCTGACCCTCCCATAGACAGCAATGCAACTGTAATGTTTCCAGGTCCAGAAACGTAGTAAGGACATCGGTAAAACAGTCCATGTGACATCAGTGGCTCAACTTCAATTTTGCGAAGCTACAAGAATACTTTTTGTGCGCAAACAATAATAATGACTTCATTCAACATTTCTTCTCCCCTGAGTTACGTTCTTCCACCATTTTAGAGAGTATCACAACGCATGCGCCTGCTTTCCCCTAAGTGTAAACAACGCTGATTACGCCGATTACGTTCATGAGCGTGCTTTCCCCCTCGAACGTAAACAATGCTGATTATGTTGATTACGTTCTTGGGTACTCTCCAAATTGGTGGAACACGTAACTCGGGGGAGAATAATTGCTGAATAAATTATGTTATTTTTGTTTTCTTTGTGCACAAAAAGTATTCTCGTAGCTTCGCAAAATTGAAGTTGCGGCACTGATGTCACATGGACTGTTTTACCGATGTCCTTACTACGTTTCTGGAGTTGCGTTGTCAGAGAGCTCTCAGATTTCATCAAAAATATTTTAATTTGTGTTATGAAGATGAACGAAGGTCTTACGGGTTTGGAATGACGTGACGGTGAGTAATTCATGACAGAATTTTCATTTTTTGGTGAATTATCCCTTTAATGAATTTATATAGTTAACGATATCTTTACGATTTTAGGTTCTTTTTTAAATGAACTAATAAGCTATGGAAATTAAATGAGAGATGATACATTTCAGTAAGCTTTACCATATCTTTAAACATACCTTCTGATGTACATTACTGCTTTTTTATGCCCTAGTCATAAAGAAGAAGAGATGATTCAGGGGTACTCAATGACATGATGTGTCATATTACTTTAAAGAGCATCAAAACAATATTCATTGTTTGAATTTCATATTTAATTTTAAAGCTCAGACTTTATATAAAAACCTGAAGCATGAAATTGTTGTTTGCGTATACCTTTTGTTTTTTCTGACTCAAAATAATAGAGTGTGTCACATAATTTTTTTTTGTTTACGTCCCTTTATTTTGTTATTTTTAATTGGCACTGACCTACACCAATCCACTATATTTCACTAGTGTTTCCACTGTGTATGAGTCATTTTCCATCTGAAAATAATGGAATTGTAAGAGATTTCATTGTAGGGTAAAATCGACAGTGGTGCTTAATTGCCTTGTGATGAATACTAGCCTTCGACCAAGGGCATGCTTGGGTTTGTGCAGTACTACTTCAGCGTCAAAGTGACACAAATGATGATGTAAAATGCCCAGTCAACACTACCAATCATGACTAAGGTCTACAAACCTATATTTCATACAATCTGACATATATGCTACAGTCTTGCCATGGCTCCTACTCAAACTCTCCAATCTGAAAAGCAACTATTTTAAAGGACTGAAAAATTGTACATTGTTCAGTGGCCTTGGGACAGCGAAGAGTCTATATTGTTCTCTGCCCTTCAATGGGATGATACTGATTAAAATTCAGCTCAAACATTCTGTTCAGTAGTTCACTGCAGTCTGTTCCACTTAAAAGAGTTTTGACCCCACTGGCAAAACATTGTAGGGTTCACTGCAAAACAATGTCCCACAATGATTATAAAAATTGCATGTCCTTAGGTCTTCATTGCTAATATCATACATGAGTTAAAATGTAGGAGGGCTGCAGAATGAAAAAGTAGCTTAGAGAGGTTGTTGAGCGTGTGATGTGTTCAGTCAGAGAGAGATAGCTGTGCGCAGAGGTCTGACCAAGGCCTTGGCTTCAAGTTCACATGGGAAAGAGAGGAGAAACAGCATGCACACAGCATGAAAGATAGAAAAACAGAGTGGGAAAGAGACAGAGAATGATATAAAAAGGCAGAGAGCTAATGACAAACGATGGGAGACTTAGATGAATGGAAAGAGACACAGGAGGAAAGAGATATATTGTCTGTGTTATCACAAGGTCAGGGCTTAAGCTGTGGGGTACTTATTCTATCACAGAGAGCATGCTCAGAGAATTCTTCAGGAAATGGACCCGGAATTTATCATCAGTATCTACACAGACACACACGGCTAATGTTTGTGGGATTTTACCATTTCCTGAAGCCAAATGTCTCTGTACAGCAATTCTCTAGATAGTTCTAAGAAAAGAGATAGTTCACTCAAAATTGAAAATTCTTTCATTATTCACTCACCCTGTTGTTCCAAAACTAGTATGACTTTCTTTTCCTCTATGGAATACAAACGGATTTTGAATCTGGTACTTGTCAGTGTTGCCCAAGTATTTGCAATGAACAGAGACTGCAATTTTTAAGCTTTAGAAGGACCATAAAAGTATCACAAAGGTAGTTTGTGCAACTTTTATGAAGTCATTATTTGTGTGTGAGAAACAGACTGAAATTTAAGTCATTATTCACTGATAATTGTCCCCCCTAGTTTTAATATATATTCAAATAGAAAACAGTTCTTTTAAATTGTAATTACATTTCACAATATCACTGTCTTTATTGTATTTTGATCAAAGCCTCGGTGAGCTTATGAGTCTTCTTTAAAAATATTAGTGTATATACAAAAATTACATTTCTTTTCTGAGCCCTATGAAGCCTGCTGATGAGATGAGATGAGATAATGTTAATGCCTGGATATTTTGGATCAACTACTTTAAGTGAACTCACACACACATTAAGACAGAACAGTTTATTCTTCAAGGCAGCCCGGGATTGGAAAAACAGACACACACTAATGCTAAATCTCATTCCATGTTCTCACCAAGTTATTTTAAGATTGTTTTGTTTTCTGCCAGCTTAATCAGGTAGCGGCAGCCCTTGGGTGGTGCTCTAATCCTTAACTAAGACAGTTAAAATGCAGGCAGAACTCCACCATGGCTGCCGTCAGTCATCTTTTCCTCCCTGTTACTGCCCTTGTGGGAGCTGTGGCTGCATTTAGCACACAATCATGCGCATCATTATTATTCCATTTAGACAGGTGTGCTGCCTGCGGTACCTGTGGTGCAAAACAATGCGTAGTAAATGTAGACAAATTTACAAACACACAATGACACACTTTACCCTCCATTTCCCTTCCCTCCCCAAAAATATCCCTCCGTCGCTCTCCAAGAGATTGCATTTGTTTTGCAGTTCAGGGGGCAAAAGCAGCTGACAATTATAAACTTGATTAAAACACAGTTATGCAAATCAGATGTGAGCGGCCCATGTAGCTCTGAGCAGCCTACTGACACAAACCCACTCAGACTCTCTCAATCACAATTACCTTCCTGTGACGCCTACAATACTGATTAGACTAGGAGAACAATAGCTACAGCATACTTAAACGCAACAAACAGATGTTATCAAATATTCAAGAGGGAACACAACATCATTTACCTTCCCCTCTCCTCCCTCTATGCCTTTGTCGTTTTGAGATTTATTGTGGCAAGATCGATCCCACTGCTTCTCCTGATTAGCATTAGCATGTTGCTCTGCTTGAGCTGCTGAGCGGGAAAAGGTTCTTTGACCTTCAAAAGGAGTTAAAGCCATTGTTTGACAGCTATACAAAATCATTCACCTCAGTTTATGTTTGATGATATTTGTAAAATATAAATAGATTATCAAGACAAATTATACATTTTGGCTTATTTTCCAATAGCCTTCTAAAATACTGATCAACAATGCTAAAAAAAAAAACACTTAAACCAGCTTAAGGTCCTGCCAGGTCAGGCTGGTGTGTTTTGATGGTTTGAGTGAAGTTTTTTGGTAACTGCTAATTCTGTCATCATTTACTCTGCCTTGTGTCAATTCCAGTTCTGTATGATCTTCTGTGGAACACAAAAGAAGATAAAAAAAAAAATGTTGGAGTCCAAACAACAGTTTTGTCGAATTATCCCTTTGAGCAAAATACTATGTAACCAGAGATACATTAGACATTCAACATTTTACACAAGTCTAAAAAATGCACAGTGCTCTATAATTAATGTTCTCACACTCTCTGTTAAGGCTCAGATATGGTTCTCCTAAGACCTTGGTGTGAATAGTTTTCTCTTTTGTCTCCAGACCGATCTGGGATTTACAGCTGCTGAGATGTCAAGCAAACGAAACAAAGCTAAAAAGTGAGATCTCAAAAGCTTGAGAATGAAGAATTAGTAATTATCTTCACTGGGATGCTTTGGCAGATCTCTTGCTCCAGCAAAGGGACAAAGACAAAATGAAAGAGAAGAAAGGAGTGAGAATAGGCAGAAGGAATTAAAAAAGAGTCTTATGTGTTGAATGTCAATACAGTAGTCAGCAAATTCATTTTCATGAGAGGATGAATAATGTAGACAGACTGCACAGCAATGCAAAAGATAAACATTAGAGAATTGCTGATGATAAATCTTAAATAATTACTTCTGCATGCTCTAAAAAAAAAGAAAAGAATTATAGATCATCTAATTTCAACTTGACAGACTTTAATTTTTTTTCACATTGCACACATAAGCATAACAAATACACTTCATGCCTCATATTTTAAAGACATTATAATTATTATAATTTAAAGAATAATATACTACTAAAAAAACAGTTTTATCAAAGTTCTTCACTGGGCAGCATACTAATATTTCTATCAAATGTACAGTTTGTTTTGTTGCAAATCCCACCAAATATTCGTTGTGTTGCCAAAATTCTATTTGTAAATTTTCAGATATAACACTCATTTATGATGAATCACTGTGATGAATCAGTAGCTAGTTCTGACACACATGCACATGCAAGCAATTGCTTTTTGTAAACAAATGACTGACAAATGCTTTGGCTGTATTCACCATAGTGCTCGTCTTCTGAGAGCTATGATTTATTTTCCACTTTTTGCTCATCTCTGCCTGTCTTTAACTTCTTCTTTCACAGCTGGAGCTGCAGAGAGGCTTGGTTTCCAATACCACAGTGAGCAAGCCACAGGCTTGTCAATAAAGTAATCATTACCTTTAAATTGAGTTTGTGCGCCTGGCTGACCAAAGACACTTGAAAGGCAGTGGCTACTGTGCTCTAGATTCAATATTTTGATGCGGCACATCACAGTCTAAGCTGGTTTAATATATATGTGCATTTACACTCCAAAGCATTTACATACTTGTGCTGGGAAGTAACTAGCTAAAAGCTTACAAAGCTACTAACTTAACCACATTTTTAGTAGCGTCACACTAGTTCAGTATTGTTTTTCCAATAACAAGCTACATTTTTTCCAATGAATTACAATGCAATGCAACCAGACTTAACAGCTTGTAATGCAGGTAGAAATTCACTTCCGGGTCAATTGATGTAAGTAAAAGCCTACAGCATGTACATGGTAAAAAGTATAGGGGCCAACATGCTTATGATGTGATTGGGAATCACGAGTCTCTGGCACTAAGTGCTACACTCTGTTTTTAATGTCTTAGCAGAGGCTATAAATAAACCGAAACTCCATAATCCAAAACTCCAATTTCTAAAGAATCAGCTCGTCTTAAACAGATATCTTTTATAGGGATAATTCACACAAAAATGAAAATTCTGTCATCGTTTACTCACCATCATATTGTTCCAAACCTGTATGAATGTCTTTCTTCTGTTTCTACAGTTGACTGCAGCCATTGACTTCCCCATAATAATGGAAGTCAATGGCTACGGTCAGCTGCATAGTTACTCACATTCTTCAAAAAAATCTTCTTTTAAAGAAGAAAGAAACTCTTACAGGTTTGGAACAACTTGAGTGTGAGTAATGATGACAGAATTTTCATTTTTGTGTGAACTATCCATTTAAATAGCATTAGAAAGATGAGTTATTCTAGGGAATCGTTCATCAACTCAAATCCCTGTATGTTTTCAATTTTCAAAATTAAAGTGTTTTTGCTGTATTTAGTATAATGTACCTATTCAAAAATCTCTCATTGTGTTTGTGGCAGCAAAAATATGTCTCTAATCAAATGATAATATATTGCTCATTCAGGGCCACATCTTGACAAATATATCATTTTGAGGGCTATCTGTTGTTCAGGGACACTACATATTCAAAAGAACCCTATACTCTTTTTCTTGTTCCATTGATCCATCTCTACACAGCTCTTCCAAAGATCCGTGATGCTACTGAGAGAAATAATTTAGCATTACCTGTTTAAGAAATGATCATTGTGTGTAAAAGAGCGAAAATTAGACAGTGTGAGTAAGAGTTCAATGCTTTAAAGAAAAAGGCCAAAGTTCCTAAATGACAGCTGGAACCTTTAAATGGCCCTCTGCAGGACCTTGTTCACTGTGTGATGCCTGCTCTATTCTATAAAAATGGACTAATATTCAACAACTGTGAGAGCACTTTCTCTGTGCTTCAGTCGCCATGGACATGACTCACACCAAGGACTGAACAAAAAGCCTAACAGCATTCAAACTTTTTGACCATAGTGGATAGGAAGTGGGTGCTGGTTAATGGTGAATGTAGAAAGCTTCAGTAATAAGCCTGCTTTTGGACCTTCTCTGTATTTGTATGTGTGTGTGCGTGTGCGTGCGTGCGTGCGTGCGTGCGTGTGTGTGTGTACCTGGTATTCATCACATTATGGGGACCAAATGTCCCCACAAGTATAGTAATACCAGTAAATTTTGACCTTGTGGGGACATTTTTTTGGTTCCCATGAGGAAACAAGCTTATAAAAGCTTATAAAAAGCTTTCCTGTAGCTCAAATAGTAGAGCATGGCGCTAGCAATGCCAAGGTCATGGGTTCGTTTCCCAGGGAAAGCAAGAGCTGAGAGCTGATAAAATGTAAAAAACTGTAACTTGAATGTGATGTAAGTTGCTTTGAATAAAAGTGTCTGCTAAATGCATAAATGTAAATGTAAAATGTAAATCACACAGAATGGAGTGTATTGAAAATCTGAAATAGCAGAAAATTTCCTGTAAGAGGTAGGTTTAGGTGTAGGGTTGGTGTAGGGCAACAGAAAATACGGTTTGTACAGTATAAAAACCATTACGCCTATGGAGGTTCCCCACAAAAAATGGAAACCTGTGTGTGTGTGTTCGTGTTTAGGTTTGCTGTAGTTGTGAAGGCCAGATTTTCGAAAACATCCTCACAGATAGTA